>JAHZMX010000037.1:0-48106 GCA_027743895.1 Seira musarum
GGTTCATTGGGCTCAATCACCACTCCAGCGGTTTCAGTGACAGGTAAGGATAATGATGGTTGATCAGGCTGGACACTTGTGACAGCAGAAGATCCAGGAACAGGACAAGATGGAGATGGTTCATCGGCCACAGTTGAAGCTTGGACACTTTTTTTAATTTTCTCGGCTTTTTTGGCATTTCGAACCTTGGCTTTCTCCAACTGCTCATCTCGCGACTTTTTCCAAGAATGCCTTTCTTTCTTTTTACTGGACAACTTTTCGAATTTTGATCGATTGAACTCTTGATGACTTTCACTGAGATGTTTGATAAGCGACTCCAGGTTCTTGAATGTTTCTTCACAAGATTCTTCTGCTGGACACGGGAATTTCGGCTTTTTGCCTGCCTTTCTGCACTGTCTCATGTGCGTCTCCAACGCCTTCGGGTTCGGCGAATGGTGTCCACAACCTGGACATCTACCTGGAGAGCCATGAGTGTCCCGCATATGCTTTTTAAACTTTATCTGGTCGTTAAAATAACGACCACACTTTTCACATGTTGCTGAAAACGGAACAACTGCTTTGCGAGGGCGTCCTATTTTCTTCTTAGGCCTGGACTCTTCTTCACTACTTGAATCCGAATCGCTATTTGATAGGGATCCATTTTTGCCTGTAACGGCCACGGCAGATTCCTCAGTTGCGACAGAAACATCGGCTACTCCTACTGATTCCTCCATTTTTTAATAATGACACTTTTTACACTAAACCTTTTTTTAATATTTTAAACTTTCACTTTTTGAGATGTGAAAAATATTGTTAAGCTAGATCAAAAAATAAACAATATTGAGTGTGAAGTAAGGGGTCAATAAAATATATCAAAAAGGAGAATCAGTAAAAATAATCAAAAAATAAAAATATCGGTAAAATGTATCAAAAGCTGTGACAGCGAAAAGCATCACACGAATTCTTCTACTCGAATAGCGATTCGAGTCAAATCGAAAACATTTAGTAAATTATATTTAAATGCATCACACACACACATACACACACATACATACACACTTTCGGTGCACGCCTTCGTCAGTCAGTTGCTACTGCTGAGAGCTCATGCTAATATTCGATACGTTTGTATCCAACAACAAGTGCACTGATACACGATGGATGTAAACAAGCTTCCATCAAGATTACGTACACACTCACATACATACACACAAGCACAAGCGTTTGCGTATGATAGAGTGAGCAATGCTTCAGCCATGTTCTGGGAACGTTTAGGTTTGCGAGACACGAACGATTATTGCTTATAGAGCAAGCAGACCTAGCTTGAATGCATTCAAGCTGCTGTTGCAAAGCAAACGTTTTCGTGCTACAAGCAAGCAAGCAACAATCCACACACAATCACGTCCACTCGTATACTCTTGCTGACTCGAGTTTAGTTCGTGTTTGGCTGTAGTGTAGACGTGTTCTCTCCTGTTCCACAGTAGCAGCAATTTCCCGTCAACGGAATATTTTTTGATAATTTTTACTGAGTAACATTTTTAAATTTATATAATTTTGATAACATTTTACTAATCCTACTATCACACTTTATTTTTTGATTAAAGTTTACTGATCCGTTTCTAATTCAACGGTGAAATCAGTTGCTCATATTTTGATAATTTTTACTGACCAATTTCAATAACTGAATTCTTTTTTCAGTTACTTTTCCTGCGTGCCTGATCATGACTGATCAGGTCTACCCAGCGTTCGTCATCCGGCGACTTCGTCCAACGGTGACAGAGGAGATTCTTGTAGAGTTTCTCAATCGGAAGCTAGGTAAGTTTTTATTTTTGATATATGTTCATGTAAAAAATTATCAAAAAGGGACTAATCAGTGACTGGTTGCTATTTATTCGATTCATTTATTCTATTTTTTTAAAGCTGGAGTTAGATGGAGATATGGGCGGCCTGTTGTCGAGATCGTGGCATCCCCGGGGCAAAAGTGTGCTGCCGCAGCAGTAACTGGAGCGATATTACGATTTGATCATCTCATCCAGAAGCTTTATCGCGAATTTGTCGAGGGTTGGCCTATTCAGGATATTGTGCCGGTAAGTCTGTCTTTTGCATTAAAAAAACAAGCCTATTCCAATCAAAGAGATAGCTAATTACAAGAGTTTTAAAATGTCCCTTTCACTTTTTTAATTAGCATTTTGGAATTCCAATCACCGGAAGTGGTGAGTTTGTTCAAAAGAGCTTTGGGGATGAACTCCATCGAAAACTCTTAGATGCGAGAGGGGATCTCAAACCTGTACCTGTCCTTAGACACGAGTTTTGGAGTGAGCAGCTTGGATCCGTACGAATTCTGTCTGACACAATTTACTTTGGACAGGTAAGGCAGTCTGATCTTTTAACCTCTACATTATTATCTATTTCATAGAAGCATTATCGATCGTAGTAGGTCAGTTCAATTCAATTTAATTTCCTGCTTAACTATGTTTATTTTCTGTCGCACTCATTTTTGTTCGAACTAATTCATTTTGTTCGAACCCATTTTTGTTCGAACTAATTCATTTTTTTCGAACTCATTTTTTTCGAACTCATTTTTGTTCGAACTAATTCATTTTGTTCGAACTAAATCATTTTTAGTCGAACTCATTTTTGTTCGAACTAATTCGTTTTGTTCGAACTAAATCATTTTCAGTCGAACTCATTTTTGTTCGAACTAATTCATTTTGTTCGAACTAAATCATTTTCAGTCGAACTCATTTTTGTTCGAACTATTTCATTTTCAGTCGAACTCAGTTTGTTCGAACTTATTTATTTTCTGTCGAACTCAGTTTTGTTCGAACTAATTTATTTTCTGTCGAACTCAATTTTGTTCGAACTTATGTATTTTCAGTCAAACTTGTTTTGTGGTGGAGTTATTTTATGTCGAACGAATTTTATTCGCACACAATTAGTGTCGAACAGATCAAATTTCAGCCGATTACAATTTTGTGTCGAACTAGAACAATTTGTGTCGAACTCAATTAGTGTCGATCAAGGCTTATTTTTGTCGAACGCTATTTTCTGTCGAACCTGCTTCAATTTCATGTCGAAGTTTCTTTCAGTCGTACTTACTTTACGGAAGAATTCCTGCCAATTTGGACACATTAAAATATACTTAAAATATTTCATTTTCAGACAAAGACACAGGTGCATGCAAAACAGCTTCAAGGTTATCTGTTTTACACCAATCTCTATCCAGAGACAGTCAGCGCTGATAAGAAGAATCGAATGATTATCAAATATCCAAATAGGCTGATTGCTCTTGAGCAATTATGTAAGTAATCAAAATTAAGAACGTTATGCATATTGTGGCTTATTTCCATCACACAGTTCATGTTATTTTTTTTTGCACAGGTAAGTTCAACAAGAACCCAAACTTTCATCGAGAAAAGCAGGTGTGTTCGTTTCTTGTGAAAGGTGTAGAGTTTACTGAAGACGGAAGTCGCACAATTATCGAGAAAGCCTGTGAAGTGCAACCACGACCAGGTCTGGGTCTTAATCAGCAACCAATCAACATTAATGGTTAGTACTTCAAGACATAAAATCCAAATTTATAGAGAATTTTTTATTTGTGCATTAAGATCATTAACTGATTAATTCAGAACTGCTGAACACGTATGGGTACATTCCACTTTCGTTTTTGGACCCAACTGTCTTTGATCTTGAAATGATGACCCGATTGAAAGGCAAGTGCCGTACTTGCCATGATGATTTTAGAGTCATTGGTGTGGATGTTAATTTTTCGTGGTTTGCTGGTCGGTGTACTTGCAATGCGTTCAGGTAATTATCAGTATTACTTTGAAGTAAAATGTTGGTGATGTGTTCCTTTAAAAATTCGCATATTATTTTTTTTATTTACTTGTTTCAGTGAAAACAAAAAGGTTTTCAAGAAACTTGTCAAAGATTCAAAGACGTTGAAAATCTGGTCACTTACTCATGAGGTTAGAGACGAGGATATTGAACTTCATGAGTTTATGTACGGCATCCAACCTCTCTATGAGAAACCACAGGATTTCCAGTGTACGGCTCTACAGGCCACAGCCGCTGAATACACTCACCAATGTCATGAGATGATGATACAAAATCATTGCTTGGGCATCATGCAATATGCAAGGCCAATTGAAGTTGTGAAGATAAAGCAAAGTTTAAGAACGAGGATGAATGTGAAAGTTGAAGTCGCCAAGACCAAGTTTTGGTGTGCAGAATCAGTTCTTTCCATTGGACGAGTAAACCTTATTGAGATCGTAAGTTTAATTTTGTCCCACATTATTTCCCCAAAAAATCTGCAAGTTGGTCTTTAGTGCGGATAATTTCCTTATATATATAGAAAAAGCGCTTGTCTACGACTGACCCATTTAAGCCGTATTCATTAAAGTTTCTCAAGACCAATAACATTGCTGGAAAGTTTTATGATATTGAGGAGTTTGGTGACACTTGCATTGTCACCATTGTCGTCCAGGTTCCTGATCCAGTTCCGGATGACCTTTTTCCTACTGAGCAAGTTATTGTGATCCCAAAGCCCCCGAAATCAGATATCCAAGCCCTCAGACGCCTCTGTTCCAATTGGTGCAAGTTTTGTCGAGAGAGGAAACAGTATTGTAAGGGTCAAATTGTAAGAGCTACCAAACTTATCGAAGCACTATTAGGACCACGCGACAACGAATTCACAGCTTCTGTATGGAGAATGGATGTTAAGATAGAAGACAGAGAGGTTGCATCACAGTTGAATGAATTGTTATCGAAGGTTTACCTAGGAGCTGAGGTGGTCATAAAGGTAAGATATTTTTTAGTCTTTAGGATGGGTTTTTTTGGGGACTTTTTCTTAGTCTCGGTGAGTTTTTTGGGGACTTTTTCTTAGTCTCGGTGAGTTTTTTGGGGACTTTTTCTTAGTCTCGGTGAGTTTTTTGGGGACTTTTTCTTAGTCATCGGTGAGTTTTTTGGGGACTGGAGTAATCCACTTATTTTCTGGCAAAGTTTTTCAAATCGCACTTTATTTTTGACGAAGTTTTATGTAGTCCCAGTTTTGTTTCTGGCGAAGTTTATTGTAGTCCCAGTTTTGTTTCTGGCGAAGTTTTATGTAGTCCCAGTTTCATTTCTGACAAAGTTTTTCAAACTCACTTTATTATTGGCAAAGTTTTTAATCCCACTTTACTGATTCTCAAGTTTTTCCTGGTCCCGGTGAGTTTCTGAAAACCTTTTTCTTGGTCTTGTCGAATATCTGGTAAAGTTTTACCTAGTCTCGGGGAGTTTTTTAAAAAGTAGTGCGTGCAATCTTACAAAATTGATTCCCTGGTCTCGTAGAGTTTTTATTGAAGAAAAAAAATAACATGGCAAAATTGTGAACTAACCGAGACGCGACTACATAAATCTCATCTTTTCAAAATTTTAGATAACTGTTGAGGATTCTGTGAGATCAACCAAAGTTACAGCTCGCGTAGTTCAACCCGTGCGAAAGCTAAAGTCCAATGTCGTGGCTCTAATCTGTCTCCTCCCGCTCAACATTACCCCAGCAGACTTGTCAGTTAGCCTTCAGTTTTGGTGCATGATTCCAAAAGCAGAACCCGACCCTAAAAATCCCGCTCCTGCACTCTTGCCACCCGGAGTAAATGACGACATGGAAGAAGATGGCATTGACTCAGAAGAAGATGAAGACAGCCAAATCGAAGAAGAAGGTGATCATGTTTTTGGCAACCGTTTGACAATGGAACAAAGCAAGAAGACCATGGATGAGTTGAACATTCCACATTGTGTCAAGATTTTTAACCAGCACCTGAAAAGCAAACAAAAAATGGATTTGGATACATCAAATCTGATGCAGATGCTACAAGGGTGGTTGATCACTCCATGCGATTTGGATTTTTCCAAAATGGATTATATGCTCTATCCAGATGGTAATCACATTACTCACCCAATTGAACCATTCGTCTTCGAGCCCAGAATTGGACAATATGAAAAGGAAAAAAAACTGATCATGGAAAGTCTAAATGATTCTCAGGTAATAATAATTTCTGTACTTTTTTCAATTTATGCCCACGCGCTGCAAATTATTTTACATTTTTGACCTAGTTGCATTTGTATTCTTATTTTTATAGTCAAAAGCCGTTGATTTAATGTTAAATCGAGCCGTTAGTCTATCGCAAGGTCCACCCGGAAGCGGAAAAAGCGAGACTGCTAGCCTGGCCATCTGCAAACTCTTCTGTGAAGAAGATGGGGTCATCATCGTGGCATGTCAGAGCAACTTTGCTACAAATGTGCTTTTTGAGAAACTCCTCAAACAGAAAGCAAAACTTGGACTACCAATCAACATTACACGAATGTACTCATTATCTCGCGAAGCCACACAGAATTATGGAAAAGCTGTTCAAAATGGTAAGGCTATATTTATATTGAGCATCTAATGGTAAATAAAACTACAAAGTCTAGAAAATTAAAAAAGATTTTGTTTCTATTAGATGAACTCTTTCTTCACAACATCATTGCGAATGACAGTGATTGGCAAGATCGTGATCTCAAATTAATCGTCGAAAGTGAGTTTAACCCATATTTATTTTAGAATTACTTCATTGATCTTTCACTAAAAAATATAAAAGCGTGCTAATGCCATGTATTTTTTTAAAAGAAATCAATGAACAAGGCCGTGCATCTTTGAGAAAGGTAGAATCCGACAAGTTGGAAGGGAAAACACACAAACTGGAAAACTATTACCTCGGAAAGCAAGATGTAATTTGTGTTACATTATCTTGCTGTGGTGACGGAAGACTCCAGCGTCTTCGAAAATGGCTTGCTCGTCGTAATCGGCGAATTTCTGCTCTTTTTCTGGACGAATGTTCGTTGGTTCAAGTGCCACACATTCTTCTAGCCGCATCGTTAGCTCCTGAACGTCTTGTGTTGATTGGAGACTTCCTTCAACTTCCACCAACTGTAACAAGTACGACTGCAATGTATGCTGGTCTTGAAACGTCATGGATGGATCTACTTAATCTCACGTGAGTAAATAGTTTATTTTTTAGCATAACTGAAATTAACGCAATGATTAAGATTGTCATTTTGCAAACAAAATGATTTTTCTTGTGTTTTCTAGGCCATATGTAAAGGAGAACGATGTCTTTGTGATGCTGGACCGCCAATATCGGTCACATCCTCAGATTGGACGTATAGTGTCCCATCTCACCTACGAGGACAAGTTGAAGACTGATGAGTCTGTGCTCACTCGACCGTTTGACAAGAATTATGAGTGGATGTTTTCCGAATTCAAGCAACTTTCCCGGGACATGCGTGTAATGCTTTGCACTTATGATAATGAGTCCGCAGAAGATAACATGGTAAATTTTGCTTAATTTTGTTTAGTTTTAATAAAAAATACACATTCTTAGAAGCTCTTGTTCAAAATTAAATTAAGTTTGTTTGTTTAAGGGGACGGATTCTTTTATGAATCAAATGGAAATCGAATGGATTAAGCTCATACTAAAAAAAATCAAATCCGCTGGAGTCATACTTGAGAAAGTGAGTGTGATTACCATGTACGATCTACAATTGTCAGAGCTAAAGAGGGCCTTGCGCGAGTATCAAGGAATCGAGATAGGTACTGTCGACTCATTCCAGGTGAATACATTTTTTACCTATTCATTTGATCATAGTCTAGAGTGTTTTGAAATGATTACAAATATTGAAATTGTAAAATTATTTCATTTATTTATTTTTTAAAGGGCAAAGAAAACGGAATCGTGATCCTCAGTACTGTAAGGAGCAACAAAGGCAACAATATGGGATTTTTGAAGAGCCAGAAGCGCGTAAACGTGGCAATTAGCAGAGCAATTGAGTTTCTTTTTGTTGTCGGAGATGCAAGGATCATGAGGGAGTGCAAGATTCCGTTTTGGGAAAAATTGATGAAGAAGTTTGACGAAGAGAAAGTTCCCATTGTTGATTATAAAATTATTTATAACGAGCATTTCAAAGCTTGACTGAAGTTTGTACAATTTTAATAATGAATTATGATTGCTTACAATTAATTATTTATATGATGTTACATAATACATATTTTTTTATAATAGAAAATCATTGTTTTATCTAAACCTGACATTGATGTAACAGAATTCACTGATATGGTTTTGTATATTCATTCTAAAATTATTTCTTTTACTTGGTTGAACTATATATTACGGTGAAGTAAAATTAAATTGTAAGGCTTGAATAAATTACGAAAGTTACTCTGGTCTCGTAGAGTTTTTTTCTACGTAAACGTGAAAAAAGACATTATTACATTAATTATTTTTAAAAAATTTCATGGTCTCGTAGAGTTTTTTGCAAAGAAAAATAAATTAGGACTGCAAGACAGAGATCATCATACTAGAAATTTTTCATAGTCCCGTACAGTTTTTCCAAAAGAAAAATATATATGAGAGTCAATCCAGCGTCTCCATTTCTAAATAATCCTAGTCTCGTAGAGTTTTTCCCAAAGAAAAATATATATGAGCGTCAATTCAACGCCTCCATCTCCATACTATCCTAGTCTCGTAGAGTTTTTTAGGAAAGAAAAAAATATATTTACATTCATTGTGCATCATTGAGATGACTGATCGTTTGCCGATGTAATGATAAAACATCAAAAGCACCACTCACCAGAAACATGAAAAGATTTGCTGAGTTATTTTTCAGGATATCATTTCAATAGTGCATATCAGTTTCTCACTTTCCCCTTGTAAAGCACACGTAGAAAGGCCAAGATCGAGATGCACTCTGCTTTTTTCCAGTCAGTTGCTGGGCAGAGGGAATCCGCGACGGTTCTCTTCCAGTTGCTCTGGTCGGGGAAAATGGCAGGCAGAGCATTTGATAGCCATTGTTTTTTATAACCTTTTACCGAAACATCTCAGATTTTCTTTTTTGCTGTAACCTTTCATTTTTTAATATCTATTACTGAATCAATCGCATTGTGTTATCCATACATTTTACTGAAAAATCCCTGCCAATGGTGTGGTCAAACGTTTTCGCTTAACCTACTCTCTTTTGATAATTTTTTACGTTGACTTCATTTTTATTTCGATTAGATCATCTTGACCGTAAGTTCATTTCTGGAAATCGATACAACCAGTGTGCATTAGTTCCTCATAGTTTGACAATTCAACGCGTTTCATTATCGATTCTGCTCAATTTTCAGAAGCATCCTGATTTTGGAATCCTTTTCATCAATTTTTTTTATTGAAACTGTGACGTTTTTCAAAAAACTGATCTGTGAGTAAATTGTTTTATTTCAATCTTTAATTTTTGGTGTGATACAAATTGTGATTGTGTCATTGTAATTGGTTTTTTACTATTGTGATTTCTTTTTCACCGTTTCAGGATATTTCCCAATTACTACATTTTGGACCTTTTAGTTGCAGGTAGTGCATCGTGTAGAAAAATCAAATAGTTTCAAAGGTATGTAGTTATTTTAAAGAATTTAAACATTAATAAGTTTACCAAATTTTCCATTGACTTATTTTCAAATTTTTCAGTCATGAGAAAATCATCACGGCTTCGAGAGAAGGCCAAAGCTGGTCCGAGTCGAGACAATTCAACGGAAGAGCCATGCACGAGTTCATCAATTTTGACATCATTTTACCGAGAAAATCATCCACCCGAACCACCGGATAGAGGCAAAATTCATACAGTCAATACCAATGAGGTCAATGTCAAGAAGGAACCAGATTCTGATAGTGGTAATTATACTTTACATCTATTCATTTTTTGTCGAAGTCATTTTTTTGTTGAAGTTATTTCTTGGTGCAGACATTTTTTGTCGCAGACACATTTTTTGTCGAACACATTTATATCGAACGCAGATTCAGACCAACGATACTCATTACTTTTCGCACGCAATTTTCACTTTACATTATTTTTTTGTCGAAATTAGCATTTGTCAAAGGTTTATTATAATGGAAATTATTTTTAAAATGTATTCGTTTCCATTTTAGATGATTCTGATGCATGGTCTGATGTCACTGCTGAAGTTCCGTACACCGTTAAACAGCAACACCCAGATCTACACACATCTAAGGTTGCATCTATATCTACCAGACCAAAGCATGAAAACGGACATCACGACGTCAGTAAAAAGAAGAAAAGTAATAAAATTCAACCGAAGAAGATCAGCGAATCCAAAGTAGGATACAAGTGTTTTATCTGTAAAATGGAGCAGGGTAGTAAAGCTAGTCTTCGCATTCACTACAAGGGAATACATACATTGGAAATGCAAAAGTGTTTATTATGTACAGAAAACTCTCAAATATTTCCTCATGCAAGACAATTGGAAAAACATCTTAAGAAATGCCACCCTGGAATCACACTTGGAAGTTATTTAGATGACAACTACAATACTACAGCTGAAAAATTAATTAAGAAAGCAGTGTTTGAAGCCGTGTGTATTTATTCCGGAAGTGAAGGCATTGCAAAACATAAAAAAAAAGCTGCAAGCATTTTATCCGTGTGCTTTAAAAAGTGTGATTCTGTTAAAGTGAAAACTGAAAAATTCCCCTGCACATTATGCAATCATTCATTTATAATAGAAATGGATCAAAAACTCCATGTATTTAGGATGCACACATTGTGTAATCAACAGTGTAAGCTTTGTGGCCACGAGTGTATTAACGCTGGAGTATTAGAGCTTCATCTGCGTCAAGAGCATCAAATGGATATGGAGTCTTATTTATATGTACACTACGATGCTAACATTCTATTGCTTGTCAATGAAGTACTTGGTATCAGTGAAAGCAGCCAAACAAGCCTAAAATCGGACGAGTCAACCCAAAAACTCAACAACGTTCGTATCAACCGTGGAAACAAAATCAAAAGACCGCCTATTTGCCTTGTTTGTTCAAAAAAATTTGCAACGGAAAGTACACGTATGAAACATATGCACCGACACGTCATTATTAAACATTACTGCAAAATGTGTTCGCACCCCCCAAAATTTTTGTGGAATTTGGGCAATCTTGGAGACCATTTAAACAGGGCACATGGAACTCATACACTCAATCCTTACGTCGAGGAGCATCT
Source organism: Seira musarum (assembly GCA_027743895.1). Classification (NCBI taxonomy): domain Eukaryota; kingdom Metazoa; phylum Arthropoda; class Collembola; order Entomobryomorpha; family Entomobryidae; genus Seira; species Seira musarum. Next base: position 11,035 of record JAHZMX010000037.1, read on the forward strand.
TTCTTCTTCTATTGAGCAACTTGTAAAAAAAGCAGAGAGGGATTTACTGAAGAGCAAGGCATCAGGAAATGCAGTGTATGAAGAAAATCCATTTAAACAACTTTCAAGATTTGCACCAAGGACATGTATGGTATGCAACACGATTTATCCAAATTATTACGACTTTAGCCAGCATATTCTTCATAAACATAAAATACCCATGTATGAGTACAGAGTCAAGTTTGAAAGACAAATAAGTAGGTTTAGATGTAATCTTTGTCTTCATCCATTTCAAATTGAAAAAAGCCTTCAAAAGCACAAGCTTTATAGACATAGAATGAGGGGTCATAAGTGTTTAATATGTAATGGTAACCAAACATTTAGGGACGCAGTCTTGTTTGAAAAGCATTTAAAAACGACGCATAGAGATTTAAATATCAGTCTAGATAATTATCTTGAAGTTAATCTCAACACAACTCTTAAGGATATGCCTATTCAGCATATTTACGTTCGATGTCTACGGTGTGACATGTTTTTTAAATCTGCAGAAGTTCGTGACACTCACATGTTGTTTAAACACGGCTCAAAGATATATGAGAAAAAATTTAATATAAATAAAATTAAAAAAGTCAGTGCAAGGATTACTAAAAAATTTGTCTGCACTCAATGCGGTTTACGCTGTGTATCCGTTGCAGTTTTGAGAAGGCATGTAGAATATCATCATAATGATGGCAAAAATTTAAGTTGTACAACCTGTAACTTGCAGTTAAAGACAAGAGATTTGTTGTCAAAACATGTAATCAAAGAGCACAGGACTATCTTACACCAGACGTTATGGAAGCGATATAATCGAAAATCTAAGCACTACTTTTGTCAATATTGTACTCTTTCATTCACAACTAAGTCTTCCTTAAAATACCATGAAACCCGTCGACATGGATATAAAAGTAGTGAATCAACTTCCAGCTTATATGGTGTTGAAAATGATAAGATTAAAGTCGAAGTAGGAGAACCTGAATTGACAAGTACATCAAATATTAAATACATAGAAATACCAGATTTTGTTTTACAGCCAAGCCAACAGAAAAAATCAAAACCAAACAATGATCCAGACTATAACCCTAGTGATGAAAGAAGTAAGGAAAGTAACCATTTTAATACTTGCGTAACAAGATCTTTAACGAGAGGTGACAAAAATAGATCAAATGAGAGCGAAAATGACGATATTTGTGAAATTAGGGTGCAACAATCTCCAAATGGCGAAGATCCGCCAGATTTAGGAAGTATGTTGGATTATGAAGTGCCTTTAGACTGTCTAGTTTTGCGATGGCTTGGTGCATTAATACTCTGTTCAAATGCAGATAGTATCGACCAAAGCTTTTTTAATCCTCGGCTACCACCCTTTCCGACCATAAAATTAATTTATGACACGATCAAATGTTGTCCCCTTTGCAATGCTCAAATAAACACATTAGGACATCAAACAATTGTAAAGCACGCAATTTCTCATCATAATTTGATTTACAACATTGAAGAAAAACAATTATACTTGGCACTTATTTTCAATGATGAAAATGAATGTAGAATGTGCAAGTATACATACGTTGAAAATGAGAGAACGACGCATATCAATCTTCATTTAGGACAGGGTGGCGATATGCATAGCAGAAGTTTTGGACAAGTACGAAAATCGCGATTAATTTTAAAAATGATTCATGAACAAGAAAATCTTTCACCGGACGCGTTAGGTGTTTTTGTACAAGATGAAATATTTTTTTACAAAGCCTTAGAAGATAAAATTGTTTTGCTGATATTTTTACCATTTGAAGTAAATGGAGAGAATTCACTTATAGAAATTTGTAAAAAACTTAAAGCTATGTCAAGTGATCAAATTATACAAATTCCAGTACTTTTGTGTCAGCAAAATTCTATAAGAGAAAATCGAAACATTTTCCCAAAATCTGAACAGTTTTATATGTACTCATCGACATTATATTTTCCTGGTCATCATTATAATATTGACAGAGAAGAAAATATTAGGAGAGAGTTTTTAAAGTACTTCTTTTTCGTGTATGGTAAAATTTTGAAAGAATGGCACTTTTTTAGAGAAACTGATTTGGAAGAAGGCTATGAATTTGTTATACCCGGTAATATGCCAATCGAAGCAAGAATTCGTAAATATGCAAAGTTTTTTGAGCCTACAGTTGATGCAAACGAGATATTTGATTTTATTTTTGACAAATCTGTGTCAATTTTTTGCCAAGTTGAAGAGGCAGGAGAGCTTTGTCAGGATTATTACTGTAAATCTTTAGTCCATAGTAGAAATCTAAAACTAGAAAGTTATTCTAGTCATACTTCAGTTCCTTTAAAGCATATTTCTGATTCTATTCAACCCCTTCCATGGAGTATTAGCTTTAATGACGGCCCAATCGAAAAAAATAAATCAATATATATTGACGAGTTTAAAGTTGGCATTTCGTACTTTATCAGTACATTAAAAGACAGTCTTTATATTGCCGTTTGTAGTGACGTTGACGGCCGTAAACCCACTGCTTGCGAAAAAGCGTTCAAAACAACTTTGACTAAATTTAGCTACACAACCAAAAAAGATTATTTGCTTTATGTTGGTAGGACTCACCATTTAGGAATTAGTAAGGGTCATACTTGTCGAAAAGAGCAAGGTGGGGCTTTGCGAGACGCTATCAAAGATGGTTTTGCATATGTGTACACAGTCTTTTCAAAAAGGTACAGTATTCAAAATGCAGAAGCGTATGAGGCATTATTTCAAGTTGCTGGTACATTGTACAATAATTTGGAATTTCATAAGGATCTACCATTTACATTTATTAACAAAGTTATTGAATGGAAACAATTATGTTTTGTTGATTTTCAATTGTGCAGGGATTTTTTTGTAGAAATATTTAACCCCGAGAGTAGACACAAAATTCATGTAGAACAACCAGATTATGATGATGCTTCGTTCATGTTTTTAGGGGACTTTCAGATTGTAATTAGAGATGCTAGAAAAATCACTTGTGTATATCCCCAAGTAGAGGATGAGATTGTTATAGAGTGACTTATATTGCTTGTGATTACTAAATTTTAGAAATATTTGATTTATATTTGTATTTATAATATGTATTCTTAGCAAAGTACTACAAAGCATATATGTTGTATATGCTTATTCCGAGAACAGAAAATTAAATTATTAGATTGTTAGTTCAAAATAATATAAAATGTACCAAATATTATTAAATAACATTAACCTTTTTGTGAATAATTAAACAATGATCATTGTATAAAACGTTTTGTGTAATATCTAATAAATTGAAGTTTTAATAAATTGTTAGGTTCTAGAAAATTGTGAAGATTTAATAATGACGAAGATTTAATTAATGGCGAAGATTTAATTAATGGCGAAGTTTTAATAAATTGTGAAGATTTAATTAATTGTGAAGTTTTAATTAATGTCGAAGATTTAATTAATTGTGAAGTTTTAATTAATGTCGAAGATTTAGTTAATGGCAAAGATTTTACTTAGAAAAAATTTTAAATGGAAAAGTGTAGCAAATTGCAAATTAGACACCAGTTATACTTGTTTTATCAAAAATTCAGCCAATGTTTTTCAGCATTGTGATACAAAAACTTTTATTTATTTACCGTTGAAATGTCAAAATAAAATTATTTATTACATTTACAATAAAATCCGCTTTGTTATATCCCTTTTCATACATCTTGTCATTCATATTGAGCATTTTTATGGCGCTTGTTGGCTTTAGCAAGTTCATCAGCAGTAACGCTGTAGCGAGTATCGACTCCATGTAGTTGGGTGAGAACTTCAGCTTTCCCATTTATTAAGTCAACTTCGGGTCCTGTTTCACTGATTGGTTCAACTGTTCGACTGAAATCGGTGAAAATTATGAGTGCATTCTTCCAAATCTGATTTTAAGATAAACAAGGCTAATATTTTTTCATATTATGCGTTACGTTTCATATTACCTGATAACTTTGAATCCGTCAGAATCTGCTTGATAAACAAGCCTGTACATATTCTTGGAAAAATTTTTAAAATAAAAAATAATTAATTAATCGAAACGGGAAATTTAAATATTTTAATTAGCCCTTTATTCTATAGATTTGGCCATTCAGTCAAATGAATTGCCATTGAATAAATCTTTTAAAAAGTTCTTACATATCCATCGCTGTAAGAGTAACTTCCGGTAACTTTTTTTCCGTCTCTTGTCTCCTCACGATGTTGGGACTGGTCTTGGATGCCATCATCAATGGCACTGGCAAAGGAGTATTGAGCGTTGGAAGCGTATTCTTCGTCTAAATCTTCTTGTTCTTGGACTTTCAGATGAGAACCTCCAGGGGCTCCAGCTCCTCCATAATTTCCGCGTTGTCTAAGAGGGTGGTGTACTTCCTCTTCTTCGCCATAGTTGGAAGCGGACACACGAATTGGTTGTTTGTTGTAAATTCGAACTGGAGCTTTGTAAACTACTTGAGGTTCTTCGGTGACTGGGGTTCGAATGGGCTCATCATAGGCTGCTGTTGGTGGAGCTGCTGCCGGGGGAGCTTGTGGAGGAGGTGCATAGTTGCTGGGAACAGGAAGTTGAGCCGGGGGTTTACGGATGAGATTGCCGTAGCTAGCAGCCGAGGCATAGACTACGTACCCCAAGAGGAGGAGGGCAACCTGAGACAACAATGTTTGAAATTAGCAACTTGGATTTTTTACAATGCCTAATGGAAATTAAAAAATTGAACTCACTTGAGACTTCATTTTGAACGTTGATTTTAGAGTATTTTCCAAACTGTCTGTTTGACTAGTGGGGAAGTAGATGACTGCTTGAATTTCCTGAGTTAGTTGGTTGCTTTTATACAACCACACTTTTCCAGAGATTCTTTGTAGTGAATCCCACTTGTCAGAAATGCAATGCAATTATATATCTCAATGAAAGGGAAAGTCGATTTTGACCGTGAATGCTAAAGTAGCTTCCGTGTCTAAAAATATATTTACACTCAAACTTTGTGCTATGCTACGCACTTATTACATATTCAACATGAAAGAATCTACAAACATGGTCAAGTTTAGTGGGTTAGGGTTAGCGAACGTGAACTTGTAAACCAAAAATAGCAACAACCAAGGGTACGGTGTAACATATGCCCCTTCTTTGATGAAACATGCAAAGGAACAAGTTCAAATCCAGAAACCAGAAATAACGAAGGTTATTACCAACCTCATCATTTAATTTCAGCATGCGTGTATGAGCCTTTGGATAGAAAAAGGAAAGTGTACGTTTTTGTCCTTGTAAAAACCCTTTTTGCCGGTGTATTTTGGTATCCCTTTTTCGAGATGGTTCACGAATGAACTTTGGAATCGAATACTATTGTACTTGAAAAAATAATTATTTATAATAATTTAATGACAATGCAAATGCTATCCTGCAGGACAGGGCTCCAAGTGATAAAGTTTGGTTGATCTAATGATCGATATGCCCTTGCTCTAAATTATTGGGATTTATATCTTCGCCTTGCTCGATTCAAATATATTTACAAATTCTATTTTGAGAGTCGCAGCCCTCCTTGAAATTACTCTGATAGAATCAAACAATTGAAAACATGAATCTTCTAGAATATCATCTTCTGCATGTTTTGGTGGGATAAAATATTATATATAAATGCTTTATTAAAAATCTTTCGTTTTAAAAATAGCGCATAGTACTAAAATATACAAACTGCATATTGATTTCGATCCGGATTATGGATGTCGTTCCAGTTTTAAGAAGATTTGTCTTTGTTCTGCCGTCTTTTGAAGTAGGCTTTCCGGAAAAAGTTTGCGAAAAGTATAAAGTATGTGGTGTACATGGCGAAAGCCAGATGGATGTTGCTGTAAGGTCGCTTACACTCTGCTCCAGAGACTGAAAAAAGAAAGAGAAAAAGATGAGCTTTACAAGATTTATTGGAGTGGGGGTTTGGGATGCACTGTATTAAAGATTCCAAAGCGTGGATTCGAATTTAAGTAGAAGTTGAATATTCAGACAAGCATTCGCCTCAAAAATATATTAAATCTATGTCAATTTGTACCACTGATGAGACCTTGAATGACACACATTTTGTCAAAAAAATATTTGTGGAAACAAACAAAAGCGTGCATACATGGAGTATGCATATTATTCAGGGATCATTCGTTTAATTTAGTAATCTGATCATATCCTCGAATGCATACCCATAAAATTGCAACTTTTCTTCAGTTTGACACATTTTTCTAAAGGTATCAAAATTCCTCCTTGAAAGTTAGTTCAAGAGGAAAGAAACATGAAAAAAAATAATAATACGACATGCACCAAACCAAATATTTTGACTCACGTTTTGTGTAGTACGTGTTGACGTTGATAATAACACCCATGACCATTTGCATGATCTGTAATATCGTTATCATCATTGGAATATTCTTTGGGATTTTTATTTGCAGTACCTGAAAAATAGAAAAAGTGTAAGAAAATTTCTCAAAAATTTCTCATACTCTAATGTTTGGTTATGTTTACAAATAAGGAGAAGTAAATATTCATTACACCACACATTTTTACGTAAAACATTACACGCGCATAGTTCGGGGAAATAATCTACCGACGGCAAAGGCTTAATTTGAAAAACGATATTGAAACGATAGGTACATTGAAATGTGAGATTTTGATTAATTTTCTGTCTGTGTGTACTTACAGAACATAGATGCAAAGAGCCAAATGGAAATGGAAATAAAATTCCAGATATTGTCCATATGGTCTTATCAAGTTTAGAGATTTATTTGTAATACTAATAAATTATTAGTATTAATGCACCTCAAATCTTGAAAACATGATTTTAATGAACAAAATCGAAAATAGGTTTAGCTTTAGGGCAACGGCCTGGCCAGACCAGGTATTATTAGTTAATTCTGTGATCTGGTGTAGCAATACGTAACAAATGAAATATTTGCTTTTTAATAAATATGCACGTTTTTAAAGGGCAATAATAATTTCTTGAAAACAATTACTTTTGGGGCATTCTCGTTAATATACAAAACGGGAGTAATAGTCTGAATCGGAATACCTAATCGCCTTAATTTAATGACGTCAATGTGTTAGCGGATTTTCAAATGAAAGTTTTAAATACAAATTTCCCCTTTCATGTTGTAATTAATTATGAGTTAACTCACCTTAAGGGCGTAGTAAGTATACATAAGAGAGTGAACCTGTTATGGATAGAGTTGGACATGCAATTAAAAACATTGGAATAAGATTACCACACGTTGATTGGAATGTGCTTTTTAGTTTTGAAGTCAACATACAAAATAATTCATGGTACAGAACCAACGACTGGAAGGATCATACGCTGAATAGGCAAACCAGCAATAAATTGTAACGGTAACATGATGATACCTACAAAAACCCAAAAGATGAAAGAGAAATTAACGAGTTCAATTGCATGGCTTTATTAATCATTTGTTGGGTGTAAGTAAATGGATATTTGTAAATGTAAATAAATTCATTCTAGTCAATGAACGCGTAATGAAATGACTCCATGATCTTTGATATTTTGTGACCTCATGTAAGCATGAATAATAAATCTGGGCTTACCAGTGAAGGAATATTAGCGGTTGTTTCTTCAAAATGATGAAAGCGGTATCTCCAAATTCCACGAGTTTCGACCATGCAAAAAGCAATCCCCATAGTGAGGTCGCTATGTTGTGGTTGTCACTGTAGATCAATCACATTTTCATCAGTCAGAAATCAATATCAATACATGCGGTCTATTGTGTGGACAATTAAAAGCATTTAATTGTTTTGTTCCCCTCTTGTCAAAAGTTCAAGTTGAACTGAATAAGTTATAATCTATGGGTTTTGCAATTCATTCAACCCTGCATACAAACAAAAATTTATCTTTTTCATAAGTGTAATTTTGAATCTCAGGTCATGAACTTGCCCCTCCTTTTCCGTCACCTCTCTTCCTGATACCCAATTAAATAAAATAGACGCGTCGGGTTTTCCAGATCAAACATATTTTCATTGAAAAGGTCATTGCCAATAAAGAAGGTGTGCACTTATATAGGCACTAATGTTTTTGTTTTTGTTTGTCTAATAAAAATCCATAAGAATTTTCAACTTGGGATCCGAAATAAGATCTTCACGTTTTCTTATTTTTCTGTTTTAATAAAATTAAAAGACTCACGCGAAGCAAACGGATCGCTGCAATCCTCCAATCGGGGATTTTGTCCACTCGTACCACAACTCCGGTATCGATCTACAGAAACCGACAGCGGAGAATGTGGCTAGGAGAACATTCCAAAGTAGAAGGTAGTTGCGAACCTCAAAGGGCTGCCGATTTTTCATTAAATACTGGCCAACAAATATTAAGAAAACGTAGATCCCAGAGGCATACAAGCTAACATCCCAATGGTGATGCATCCAGTCGTGCCATTTTGTATGGTCGTACTTTTCAAACTCAAAAATGTGCATGTATCTGTCTTCGTAATGCGGCTCCACCGGGGGTCCATTGTGTCCAGAAGAAATTTTTACCGCACTCATCTTACAAGAAGGGAAAGGAAACACTGTTCCACACTTTCTCTTTGGGACTGAATAGATTGAGTTAAATTGATTTTCCCTAAACTTTATTCGGATTATGCTTGCCTAAAATTTTATCTCTGGAGAGTAAGTGAAAAGGAAGGCCACGCCACAAGAGAACTCTACCGTGAAAAGAAAAGTTATTTCTTCTATGAAACAGGTACTCTCACTCCGATCTTCTTACTAAACTTGCAGTGTGTGTATTTTATTCTGTAGTTACACAGCTCTATATATATTACTCAAATGACACAAGAGAAGATGCGGACAAATCGGAATGGCAAACAAGGATAGCTTCCTGTTTAGCTTACATCCGTAGAAACGCCAGGTTCCCGATGCGATAAAATATTTTTTATCGTGAGATAAAACTCTACATTTGATTTCTACAAGTTCTAAGAAGTTGAAATTGACTAGAAGAGCTGGCCACTCTGTAATACAATGAATCAGCCACAGAAACGAAGTAGAGGCCAAGGTGATGCACAGCGACTTGGGCTGAATCACACATAAAAAAGGAAACAAAACGGTACATTTTTTTTATTTAATGGGCAAGAGGAGCAAACGCCGCTTTAAACGCAGTATTAGTAGGTATACGGACATGACCAGCTTCGTAAATCCACTGCCGTGTCTAGCCAGCCAATCCTTTGGGGAACTTTAGCATGTCATTTCAAGCAAAGTTATTATGTCTTGGCTGTTCAAGTCTTAAATTCCTACGTTGTTGTAAAATAGTCTTATCTAGGTTTTGAGGTTATCCCATCCTCCCAGTTAGGCTCCGTCTTGTGCTAATCCTGCAGTCACGACTTGTATATGCACAGAAGTATCGCAAATTATTGTTTGTCTTGTAACGCAGCGGACCAGGGAAGGGCCTGCATCTTCGTAAGACAACAACTCTGAACATTCTCGTATGAATGTTTCGTATTCGTGAGAATTTTTTAACCATCATTTACTCCACCTGTGTATCTTTGCAAATGTGGTTCTGACGGCGATGATGGTGACGATGTGTGGTGTGTTGCTCATTTACGGATAATGGCAAACAGTCAGATAAACAAGCTTTCAGAATATGTACGCTTTAGGTACTATTATGAGAAAAAGATTTGACATTGCATTTATCGCAACCCTAAACGAGCCTTAAGCAAGTTTCGACATTATCATTGTAGCATAGTAGTCTCTCTGGGACTGATGTTTGCAAGTTAGCTTTAATATAAATCTCGACAGTTTGTTACCGGTTTTCCTCTGTTTCCTCCCAATCCGAATCTGACTCAAGTGAAGAGCCTCTCATGTTAGGTAGCATGAGTATAGCATCATTATTATGCTGCAGCTCAACCGATCTTCGTTTAGGCATCCTTAATCCTTTAACATCTGTGTGTTCAAATGTCACGTAGTTATATCAGAAATTGAAGGTATGTAATGGTGGTACTGCAGGTGAAGTTAAGCCATAATCCCAATAATATTTTTTCTGCAATCTCAATCTCGAAAAAAGAAACTGCTGCTACACGACTACCATTACGCGTTGTTAAACTTGCTTTAAAAAGAACGGCTTTGACTGTGTTCGTAAGTACATGTTGTACATGATTAGGCCTCGGATTTATATGCATTTATTTTCCTCAAATATGCACATATATATGCATGAAAAAACAGCCAAATATGCAATTAAATATGCATTTATTTTATCAAAAAATCCGATTTTGGAGTATAAAATATGCTCCCAAATGGTTGCAAAGTTTTCAAAATAATTTTTTCTAAGAAAAAACAAAATTTTAGTACCAAAATAATAAAAATATTGGGTCTAGGACAATTTTTATAGAAAGGACACCGATTTATTTGCCCATGAAGACAAGAAAAGTTTGGGCATCTCAAAATCTTTGGCTCTTCACAAAAATTGGATGATCCAGTTTACACTACAATGTTAAGCTTTGGCCTGAAAAGTGTCTGTTTTAACAAAAAAAATTCACAAAATCTTTAAAAATTGTGTTAAAAGTTGAATTTTTCTAGACATATGCACGAATATGCAAGAACTTGCAAATATGCATAGTGCATATGCATATGCAGTTATTTTAATCTCAATCTCGAAAAAAGAAACTGCTGCTACACGACTACCATTACGCGTTGTTAAACTTGCTTTAAAAAGAACGGCTTTGACTGTGTTCGTAAGTACATGTTGTACATGATGGGTACAATAAAAAATGGGTAGATCAGCGTCTCAGGTAGATAATGGCAATGGCCATGAAATAGAATCACTGATACTTTACGGCATAATAAAAAAGCAAAGTCGTTCATGTTTCTTTTACTCTTGTCTTGTCACGTCATGTAAGGCATAGTTTTCAAAACTTTTCGCCAATGTAAAAAAACAAACGCAAACTCAGCTAATGTAGAGATTACTTTTATTTTTATTGAATGGAAAATGGAGTGATATGGTTTGGTGAATTCCTCTGACTTTTGTGTTCACGGGTCAGAGACAAATGTGCAGAATACGATAACATTACATGTAATATTTTTTACTTTTGCATTGTGCTTATTATTCGGATAATAATAATAAGTTATATTATTATTATTACAGTACGTGTTGCACCGTTAGATTGTAAGATACAACATAATATGTATATGGTAAGTTTTAGATTGCAAAGGAGTTACCTTGAGTTTTTTTTATCCAGTGATATTAGCGAAATCAAAAAAGTATGAAATGAAACAAACCAAAAACAAATACATATGGCATAGGTCACGTACCACATGCTTTCTTCGTTTCTTTTACTTTTTCTTTCTTTCCGCTTCGATTGCGACTTGTTTTCCGTATTTTTTGGATTTCAATGAATTAGTATATAGGGTGATGCGATGACAGAGTGTCAGCGTCAGCTTAAAAACAAAAAAAAATAGTAGGCACATGATCCTTTCGTGTGGGTTAATCTAAAATTGAATTTGACAATGTTTACGATATTTGTTGTTTGAACCGAAACGGGAAAACAGAATTTGCATTAGACTATTTTTGCTTAACAAAAAAGAGCTTTTCCTTTCAACAAAGGCTATGACATAAACATGATAAAAGAGTTTTTTTTAGAAGAGTGAAGTACTTACTAGCAGGCGTTTTTCTATTTTTATTTTATGTCCTCTTATCAATTTGTTTTGTGTTACTCGGTATTCTCTGGTGCGAGTATTGTCCTACAAGCTTTCGTCCTATCGGTATTAACACTCAAGAATGAATGGAATTTGCATCCACATTTTAAAGATGAACACACATTTGGTTCAAGGATACTTGTAAAATGCACGCATGTCTCATGATTTAAAAATGTAAAGTCAACATAAAATACAGATACAGTGAAAAATAAAATGAAGGCGGTTCAAGAATGGTTCAAGTGTACTTACTGCGCGAATAAAATGCTTTATTACATTATATGATAGTAGCAAACTTACGCCCACGTTTTACGAAAGAATTACAGCATCTGCATAGTCGTCAAACACAAGTACCTACAAGCACAACATTGTACGACTTGGTGCATTGAATAATTAGGTATTATTCTTTTTCGTGGCTGGTGGAGGGGTCAAAATTTAATATTTTCGTCAACATCGATTGTCCAATTCAATTTGGCAAAGAAACAACATAAAATACAGATACAGTGAAAAATAAAATGAAGGCGGTTCAAGAATGCTTCAAGTGTACTTATTGTGCGAATAAAATGCAAATTTTTATTGCATAATATGATAGTAGCAAATTTACGCCTACGTTTTATGAAAGAATTACAGCATCTGCATAGTCGTCAAACACAAGTACCTACAAGCAAAACATTGTACAACTTGGTGCATTGAATAATTAGGTATTATTCTTTTTCGTGGCTGGTGGGTCAAAATTTAATATTTTCGTCAACATCGATTGTCCAATTCAATTTGGCAAAGAAACAAGTAAATATTACGTTACATACTTGACAAGAAAGTTAAAGTAGAACTTTTACTTACTTAGCATCTCATTTTCCCCCGTCGCTCTTTCAAGATTATTTTTATTTTCAAGACAACTTGAAGAAAAAAAGCACTTTTTATTCAATCGCTTTCTATATCCAAACTATATTGCGTGTTAACTTTTCTACTGCTCCGATCCCGGCTCATACAAATCAGCATCAAACTCTGTTTGTCGCTTTAGAGTGCCCCGGCTCATCTTAGATATGAATCGTGTTGCAATAAGAGCAGTTCCATGAGACATTCCTGGCATTAGTGATGTCGTACGTCTTTCTCCCATTTCCCCAACTGAAACCTCAAGTGTAGTAGGAGAGGATGCATCTTTTTCTGTTGCTGCAGCCTCAGATCTGATATCATCCGACTCCATAGATGAGTCCAAAATAAACGATTTTCTTAAGGGCACGGCTTCCTCCGTTTTAGCTTTTCGTTTCCATTTATCGTCAGACCCTTGAATGCCAGGTTCAATGAAATATAGAGGACGTCGTAACTCGATCGGGATATCATCTCGATTTTCGGAACCATCAGTGGTTTCAAAATGAGGACAGGATTTTCTCACTTGTCCGCCTTGTACATTCGTAATACTTGCAGATTTCTCCCGAAGCAAAGATATATTTGGAAAAAGACTATGTCGTCTTGTTTTCATAGCCTTAGGGATATCATCTTCATCCTCTCTCCTCCTTTGAAAAGGTGGTAATGGGCTGCTACATCTTGCTATTCGATCATCATTAGGATCAGCTGCGTTCCCAATTGGGACACCCCTTCCTTTCCTGCTGAAGGAGGAAGCTGAGGACGAAGTGGTGGAACGGGAAACACGATCCGAATCCCAATTTCTTATTTTCATTTCACTCATTTCTTCAGTTGGAATTTTTGGATACGAAGGAAAACTGATGTTGTCATCCGATAACAAGCCTGACATTTCTGATGTGCTGTCTTCAATCGGTGGTGACAATCTCTTGTCCGACGAATCGCCTGTCATGATTGAAATATCTAGCTCTGGGCTAATATGACCTGGTGATGCAGGAAAATAGGGGGAAGGCGGATAGCTAGTTAGGGATGTGTACACGTTGATCTCCTCCGGTTTTTCGTTGTTTTCTTCGTTGTTTATGGCACTCAGATCGACTTCCGAGCTTACCTTTGAGCCCTTTCTGAGATACCGTCCTATTTTCGTCGTGGGAGGGAATAGCTGTTTAACACAAAATACATTTTTTTTGGTTTACTCATTCCAGTCCAATTTCCGTTCTTTGTTTTTTCCATAGCACGATAATCGGATGATGGGATCTACAGCGAATTTTAAAAGCCTTAATCCTATAGTGCTCTTGTACCTTCATCATCGTTGCAATAAGCTGAGGAGGCTCGGACTTGTTTTTGATGATGACTCCAGCCGACTCTTCTGCGAGGGTTGCTGCATCGTCTGATGTCCCCACTGGACTTGGCGTGGCTCTCGCTTTTTTAATGGTTTCCCGCATGAATTTCCTGACATTTATAAAGCATCAGTACATAAAATGACACAACTGCAAATAAATAAAATGATGATGACAAATAGGCTTTACCGAGTTTTCCTTTGCAAAATCTCTTGTGCTTCTGGATAGTCCCGAATCACATCACTGAGGTCTGCCTTATTCAAAACAAAAAGGTTTACAAAGCCGCCAGCTCTGAGAGAGATGGAAAAACAATACAAAATTAATTATGCACTAAAGACATAATCGTCGTATTTCGGCCGATGAAAGATTTAGCAAGAGAAACAAATGCGGATATAGCATTAAAAGTTAAAAACTTCAAAAGGGATCATCCTACTTGACATCCGCTGTCCTTTTGTTCATTCCACCGACACCCAACAATGCGATTATGGATAGTCCCGAATCACATCACTGAGGTCTGCCTTATTCAAAACAAAAAGGTTTACAAAGCCGCCAGCTCTGAGAGAGACGGAAAAAACAATACAAAATTAATTATGCACTAAAGACATAATCGTCGTATTTCGGCAGATGAAAGATTTAGCAAGAGAAACAAATGCGGATATAGCATTAAAGGTTAAAAACTTCAAAAGGGATCATCCTACTTGACATCCGCTGTCCTTTTGTTCATTCCACCGACACCCAACAATGCGATTTCACCAAAAACAGATCCTTCTCCAAGGGTTGCTAAAATTTGAGTTCCACTTGGGCCTCCTATGACATGAATCTTTCCGCTCTTTACAATAAACATTTCCCGTCCAATTTCTCCCTTTTCCAAAACAAAATGCTTTCAATTACATTGAGGTTTAGAGGACTTGGAAAGAAAGTGATAAAACTCCCACTTCAAACAAAATTTGAGTGAAAGTCTGCGGTTGATTGCTATTGTGCAATACCTATGCATTTCTGTAATCAATCTTTTCTTGATACAATTCATCATTTCAAGGGAGATATTTATGTAGTTCTGATTTATAGTCTCACCCTCAGAACATTTAATGAGAAAGTTATCCATCAACATTGCGATACAAGAAAAACTTTTTAATTAAATAAAATTGACGTCAGGAATGTGGGCGTTATTGATTCGATGTTGGATTTACTTCACAGACATGATAATATACTTACATTAGCTTTGTCTTAAAGGATACAGCAGTTTCCGTTCTTCCAATACTTAATTTAGAACATACTCAGACATTCAATGACGAATGTATTTAATACTTACTCAATGTTTATTGATATACAGTTTCTGGCGATTGATCTATATAATTTAATTTAATGCCAAATAAACAACTTTATTATTGGCTCTTTAATGTTTGCAAAGGCAATCTCGATCTTTCTGACTCTGTAGCTAAGAATAATTTACAAGCTTTATCACCCTGCCAGGCACGTGTAGCAAAGTTGCTTTTTTGTGAAAGAATAAAGTATCAGGTAGGACTTATAAGTACCGATGATGAATGAATCGAAGTTGTAAGCATATTGCCTCACTAATAAAAAACGGAAGAGAACAGTCGTGAAGTAAGTTATAAAACATTAGCAGTAGATGATGAAATGATATATGTAGTCGCATTAGATCGTGATCGTTAGAGAACCGTAAATTTTACTTTAATTTACCTTTCCTATTGCATTCCTCACTAATTTATATTAGTAGATAGTGTACCCACGCACGTCAGCTTTTTTTGGAAACTTTATGGATTTCTATCTTTATGATTTGAGCCACATCTCTGCTGTCAAGGGCAGAAGTCTTAGAAAACAATGGGAATAAAATTACTCGACTGCTCGTTTTGACTCTCCAGGATTTTTAAGCGTCATAAAACATTCATATTTCATGTACATCCAGTGACATATCATTGTATCTAACCACACATAGGTACGTTGCAAACTGAGAGTAAGGATGTACATACATACCTTTCGGCAAACAAAGTCTCCAGGTAGAATGATGATTGATCTCAGCTTTACGACTAGATCTCGGAGAAAAGCTGTTTCGCAGTTTTGAAACAACTTCACTTTTGCCAAGGTCTCGACGTGAATATTCAAAGCAATTTCTGCTTTCATATTTTTTGGCAGCAGGTCTAAAATTCTGGTCTCGTCTGCAAAAAAATTGTGTAGGTATGAAAGCATCTGTTTCAAGATGAAGCCATATCATCATATTATGTTGTTCTCTGCCTCCATACTTTTTAACTTAAGATTTGGCTCAATTATGGGTTTATGATAAAAATAAATAAAAAATTGGTAAGAAAATCTTATGGTTGCAATTCTCATTTTCAAATTATAATTAGGTGGAATCAAAAAAAGAAAATGAAGATTTCTACTTAGGGAGGTATATTACCCAAGGTCTTTTGCTGTTCCCAGGTATATGCTAGCCAAAGCTTTACACGATCTTGCAAAAATCA
Source organism: Seira musarum (assembly GCA_027743895.1). Classification (NCBI taxonomy): domain Eukaryota; kingdom Metazoa; phylum Arthropoda; class Collembola; order Entomobryomorpha; family Entomobryidae; genus Seira; species Seira musarum. The sequence continues at coordinate 27,388 of JAHZMX010000037.1, forward strand.
AAAAAGAAATTGAAGATTTCTACTTAGGGAGGTATATTACCCAAGGTCTTTTGCTGTTCCCAGGTATATGCTAGCCAAAGCTTTACACGATCTTGCAATCTTCTTGGAACCCCAAGTCGATGGAGATAACTCACGGTAGCAGAAGTTAAGATTCTGTATTCCGTTTGACTTTTCGTAGCAGTCGCGATTATGTCCCGTATCTACATTGAAAAAAGAAGCTCCGAAAATAAACTTAATGAATCTTGACAAGAGGAGGGAAAGTTAAGAAAAGTGAAAAGAACAAGGAAAAGCACGAAAGGTTGTCAACCCGATTGAATAGCTTAGGCGCAACTGTTTAGAGTGAAACAACGTATAATCAGCTTAAATGTTGTTGGCTTCGTGCAAAGATCAAAGCTCTGATTTTTTTTCAGGAAGCACGAAGCGGAAAACACGTGTAACGGCGGGAGTAAAAGCAATTACCAAGGTCAGTAACATATAAAAAGAGAGGAAACCACATTGTCAAAGGTTTTTGCTGGGCCACTGTATCAAATATATGAAATACATACATTTCAATCATAAACTTACGTAATGTATGACTCATTTGGTCATGAACTTGCGGTATTCCAATTAATAGTCATTTCTGTTAAGTCATTTTGCCAGAAGGACCTTAACCTTTAGACAGCTTAAGAATTCGTTAAACCGCTCCATTTTTTTTTTTTTTTTTTTTTTTTTTTTTTTGGCTTTATACAATGAACAACTGTTCTTGATGAACTTATTTAATATTTAATATCCGCTCAAAAGGTTCTTTAATTATACCCAAAAAGTTTAGAAGTTTATGTAAAAGCTTAAACGCGATAAAACTTTAAAGAGACAGAAAAGCTATAGAAGGTTAGATAAACATACGCATTTCCTTGTCCATCAAATGTCCATGTTGTCTTTCCGATGCCCTCCCAGTGTGACATGGCATAATAGCTGCAAGCGACCATGTGAATCATGTATAGCATGTAGAGACAAGTGTGAAACACCCTAGCCCTGTGTGGATTTGCTAGGTAGGCATCCAACTGCCTAAAAAGCTCCCAGAACGTATCCACCTAAAACGATATCAAAGTAAAGAGTCGACAAAGAGAACCAGCTTTTTCTTGGAGAAATCAATAAGTCGGATTGAATAACATGAGCCGTTTCTCCGAATGAAGCATCTGAAGTTTCTTTTATTCTCTTTGCCTTCATGAATAAGTATTTGCTTGGCTTGCATCAAGCGAATTCTAGAAGTCAATTCAATTTTATTAACTATTCTACATTTATTAGTCGCGATCACTTGACGATAGACTTGTTTTCATTGCAAAAAAATCAATCTCGTCACTCTCTATCTCAAGGAAACACTTAAAATGTCTACAAAAATGTACGGACGTAATGAATGCATCCTGCACTAAAGTTTGTCGTGTATTTTCTACTTCTTGTGCTTCTACAAAACTCAAACGCTATCTGTAGTTTATACGCAAATTTGATGGTCGAAAACGAGCTCTTTGCTCTTCAGTACATGGTCAAGTTCATGAATATTTTGACAATTTGGATGTTTTCCTTCATGATTTAAAAAAAAAAAAACATGCTCTACAATTTGTCAACAAGAGTGGAAGAAGGATAACAGTAATGGCTTGGTAGCAGTCGAGAACGATGTGACAGGTTCCCATAAGCAAAAAACTTCACTCTTTTGTGAAGATAGTTTCTTTTTTGCTCCCCACGTCGTCTCAAAATGCCCATTCTTTCAAGCGAAATAATTCACAAAAGGATTTAATGGAGTGTAACATGATGAATTATTTAGAATTTGGATTCATAGAATGAAATATCATGTTTCAAGCAAAGCTTTAACGACTGAATGGTTTAAACAGACGGTGTGAATATGAAAATCTCGGGATGAAAGCTTTATCAAGTAATCCATTCTGTTTAGTATGTTCATAGTTCAACATGTCTTACAGGCATCAGGCGTTATTTAGCTTACCGTTTGCCATAAGACATGTTTTTATTTTTTGGTTCGGCTACAGCATGAGAGAAACCAGATCATACCTTGAGGATCCTAGGTATCCGTAAGATAGGCACATTCTTGTAGAGACAGTTGACGACAACATCCACAGGAAGTAAGGATATTATGTCAATCTATAAACATGGTTCAAACAAAAGAGATGTATATGGCATCATAAGCACATTCGAATCTTTTTTATTCAATTTTCTACAAAACAAAAGGAATACAATAGCTGTCAGCACCTCTTTTATAATATTTCCAGAAACATTCTATTCATGTATATATTTACTTACGCCATCATGATTGACTTACGAAATAAGAGTTTCGGAAAAGAGCTCAAGAGGGAAAGTGGTATTCTTTAGAAGAATGCTATAAGTCTTACTTTGAACTGAAGGGACGTAACGTAGGCTTTCATCGTTTCTCTTGGCTCTTTCACCCAAAATCCACTTCGAATAAACTTGACATGAGGCTTGAATGCTATTATGTCAATCAAGTAAACGACATCCGCAATGGAATCTGTAATAAACCATATCAGCTCATTGTTCTCCGTTTGGTAAGGGAATACAACACGAAGTGGTATGACCCACGCGTTGTACATAAAAACGGAAGCTACAATTACGAGCCATCCAATGTATATGGAACCTGCAAATTATCAAAAAAAAAGGTTTTCCTCCACTATATGTACTGCTTTTGTAGTAAATGTTTCGACCCATTTTCACTCGAAATGATTAGCAACCGTTAAGTACGCACTTACTCTGGGGATCCAAAATGTAATCGCATTTGCCAACGTCATAAATGTAATTCAGATTCTTCGCGAAATTTCCTTTGATTTTCTGTGATATTGATTTCCGCCTTGAATCACCATCTCCAAATTCTGACGGACCTGGAGAAGCTAACTGACGAAGTCGGTCTAGCAAGGTCGGCTCTCCGGGCTTCAGTTCATCTTTACAACCAAAGGTAACGAAAGGTCGTCTCTTTATTAAATTGTCAGGTACTTTTCTAACAAGAATATCAAAAATAACTCGGCTACATGACACTTTTAATCGCTTTGTTTGGTTAGAAAAAACTTTGATGCGAGAAAGTTTAAAATGAAAAAAGTTGTATGAGTTCTGGTTCGGACTACCGTAACAATGCTGAGTGTTACTTTTGGAAAGACAGTTTCAAGTTTCCTAAATGATCAGATTTATTTGAGCAGAGTTTATTATTATGCTGCACCACACACCTGCATGGTAATTGAAACCGATAAATAACATGACTTTTTTTGGGTCGTTAGTAAGTAACCCAGAGTCTTTTTTAGTTTTTAGTACTGCATCAAATGTAAACCTACTATTTTTAACGTGATTCAGGATCACATCTGTGACCAGTTAAGTACTTAAGTGTCGCCCTCTGTGCAATATTGATACACTGGTGATTTATTACATTTAGACAGTAACATATGGAATGCTAAAAATACTCCAGAAAACTATTAAAAAGAAGCAGTTATCTAAGGAAAATCTGGAGGGAATTGCAGAATAATGAAGCCGCTCCAGCTTTTAGCCATGCTCCAGTTGAATTCAACTTTTACAAAAAAAATGGCATTTTGCAACCAACATAATTTAGCATGGACCCTTACCTGAGTCAGATTCCTCAGAGGATGGAGTTGGTGGCTGTTCGATTTTCTTCTTTGTTCTCTCTGTTCTTTCGGAGAAAGCTGCTGCCAATGCCCTCAAGCGCTTTTCTAAATCTTCTGCTTGGATCTCATTTAATCTGTAAATACATATAAAGGGGAAGGTTTAATCAATCAAAAATGCACCAAAGGGAAAATGGGGGGGGGGGAACAATGTATGTTTATGTCGGTAGATTTTTTTGCATCAATTATGCCTTCTTATCATTGAAGAGCAGAGCAAGACTAAATATAAAGAAAGTTATATATGACTCTATTCCTATTTGACTATTCTTATAGATTGAGACAAGGGCAATGCCTAATTTATCCCCAGTCACGTACTTTTTGAATGATTAATGTATAGCGGAACAATGTGGAAAGTGGGACTTTCTAACTAAAAGTGGATTCAATTTTTAATAGCTTTGAGATACAGTATAATGCCCTCTTAGGTCTATCAAGAATTCCACAATGTTTTTGTTTTGATTGAAACTTTAATAATTTCTTTCAGTACCCAGGAAAACCAAAACCATCAAATTCACAGTCCATTTACTTCTGTTTGACTTACAATTTCTATTAATTATTATTTAACTTGGTCGTATACTGCTGCTGGTTATACAATTCTTCAAGGTAATAAGTACGCAGAAAAACAGATAGAGAGCACAATACATAAAGGTTCGATAAAAGGTACTGTCAGAATTTAAATTATTCCCTTTTATACGAGGAGCAAAAAAAAATTTTTTTTGGCTGATCTTACTTGGCTTCCTCACTTAAAGCCTTCCGGATGTTTCTAGAATTTCTTCGATGACGCCGTCTTAACGATGGACCCAAACTTTTAGTTCTGTATTCCCTGCGGGAGGGTGCCGGAACCTCGCTAAATAATTCATTATCATCTGCGACAATATTGTCTCCTTGTTGGTGACCATAATGATCCCTTAATCCCAAACTCACACTACTACTTTCGCTCTTTAGTGAAGCATTATCATCCTCAACTGCTTTACTCTTTGTTTGCATATCATCAGTAGTATTGTCCTCGTTTCCACAAAATCCTACTTTGTTAGTCTCCTTTTCTTCTGCAGGATGATCGAGGAAAATTGGAGGAGACTCTTCCACTGAAATCGTAGGTAACGGGCAAATTCTAAATTCCGATCTCGTTCTCGTGGAGGTGCTAGCTGTGGGAGAATGACTACGACTATGACTTCCGGTGCTAATGCCATTCTTCTCTTCACTGAACTCATTCGATACAGTGAAAGTGGAACCCTCCATTTTCACGATTGGTTATAAAGTTAAAACACTAAATAAACTTTTCCCTCTGGAAGTGAAAATGATTTTTTTGTTCGTAAAATTGACTTCCTCTCTCGAAGTACATTGCATACATACACACAATGGACAAAAACTAGATGGAGTTATTCCAGTCTAATGAGGATTTTTCGGCTTTTGTCAATGGAGACACACTGATTCAAGGTCGAATAAGGGTAAATTATTAACAGATTCTGAAGTAGGCGTTATTGTTGTTTATTGAACTACGACTATGACTTCCGGTGCTAATGCCATTCTTCTCTTCACTGAACTCATTCGATACAGTGAAAGTGGAACCCTCCATTTTCACGATTGGTTATAAAGTTAAGACACTAAATAAACGTTTCCCTCTGGAAGTGAAAATGATTTTTTTGTTCGTAAAATTGACTTCCTCTCTTGAAATACATTGCATACATACACACAATGGACAAAAATTAGATGGAGTTAATCCAGTCTAATGGGGATTTTTCGGCTTTTGTCAATGGAGACACACTGATTCAAGGTCGAATAAGGGTAAATTATTAACGGATTCTGAAGTAGGCGTTATTGTTGTTTATTGAAGCAGGAGGGTATACGCATTGTTATTTTCATCTTGCTGCGTCAAAGGCACGACCTCACTGCAGTCGTCAAAGTCATGATGAGCTTTTTTCCACAGACTATTGCAAGGACAAACATATATATTTATATAGCTACATTTGATCCATATTTTTGTTATTACCGCACTCACGACAACTTTGCAAAATACTTTAAGAACCAAAGAGGTGTCTACATAAACAACTTTACAGACTTTTAGGATTTCACTAGAATCAAATACGAAATGGTAATGAGCTCTTGTTTTCAATATAAATCTCTCCCGAGGGACACGAATTCAACCTTCTTTATTAACGGCGACGTAAGCTGGAAGATAAACTGAACTCAATATGAAACAAAACACTGACTCGCTTGGTTTTCTTCTCTCTCCCAACAAAACTAAACGGATTTCTTAGAATCCTCCTGACATAAAACTGGTAAGAAAGAAAACAGCGAAAAATTCCCCATGCACTTTCTTTTCTTACCAATTATATTCGAAATGGAACGGTGGTTGAGTAAACCAGCAAAAGACTTTATTCTCCGCCTTAAAAGCATACGTATTAAAAACAAGAAGCTTAGCTAACGTTACTTGTAAAAGTACATGGGAGGAGAACAAGCGGAAACTGTCTTTTTCAACGGTAATTGTTATGATAAGGATGGCCTTTGTTTTTGCACAGCTAGTCATGCGGATAAACAAAACAGTTTTTCCATTACATATTCTGGATGAGATTGTTATTGATCATTCATCCATCATTTTTTCTTTTGATAAAGTATACCTGTAGTATTCTTCAATTATACAGTTGCAGGAATCTGATATAAATACATGCGGAATCATTGGACTTCGCTGGATCCATTACTACGCAGGAGACACAACAGGAAGGAAGAACGAAATCAGGAGGAAGTTATGAGAACGATGAAGTATCACGTGAAATGAGGACTCTCAACGTCTCTTCCAGTCACTCAACTTTCTCTTCCTGACGCAACGGGAAGGGAGCAAGAGAGGAACAAGCAACAAGAGTAGTGGCGGCGTGACAGAGTAGGCATACCAAAGATGGAACTGAAAAGAGTGATGAACAGCTTTTGTGATGTCTTGAGTGTTTCCTGGCAACATGATAAAGAGAGAAAGGAACTCTCAATTTCAGACTCTCTTTAGAACGAATAATATGTGATGATGCTAATAATGTGGGGAAAAATAAGTGCGGCAGAGAAAGTCGCAAAAGCGGATACAAATACTTTTCCCAGAATCTGCTTGAAAGATGTCAAAAATATTTTTTCTGCGTGTACAGGGATCTTGTTTTGTTATTAGTAGTGATATTTTTATGAGTTCTGAACATTTGCCTATGAATGATCATTTTTAATTTTTAGTTTTAATTAATTCGAAAAAAATTAATTTTTAACTTTTTATTTTCTTTGTTACATATTGGTTTTTGTGGAATGTTTTAGAATAAAACCGTTAATATTAGCACCTCTACAAACCAAAAATTTTATGCAAAGACAATTAGGAACACGAACATTATCATGATTATGTTTTTTATTTTTTTTTATTTTATGCCATACTATATATCTCGGTATACATAGTTTGCCCTCGGTATAAATCTACTTACGGAATGGTAAAGATTATTTTATTAGATACAAAATATACTACTTAAAAATGTTACCGAAATTGTTTGTTTTCGATTTTTTTGGAAAGGTTAAGGAAAAGAAAGAGAAACTCTCATTCAAGAATAAGTTTAGTAGGTGGATAGTCATACAACTCTAGATTTTGCGGACGTGCTCCTGTCTTAAAGAACCTATCCACTTGATGGTTGAGTGATGGCGGTGTGATAAAATGTGTCCTCCTTGACATTACGTCTTTCTTGTATGCTTCCATCTGCTCGACTTGTCGGGTCAACGATTCCACTTCCAAATCTAAAAGATGGTTTTCGACACGAAGTCTGGCACGCTCCTGAAATGTTGTTACAAAGGTGGATGTTGCTTGAATGCTTTATGCGTGACATGGGACTACTGTTATTTTTATCTTACTTCTTGCATTCTTTTGTTTTCTAAAAATAGCTTGAACCAGGCAGTATGCAAATTACTTTGTATTTCATCTAAATCAGCTTTAATAATTTCTTCCATTTTCGCAACAATTTTTGCCGTCGCCAATTCTCTCTCCCATTGAAACAAAAGCCTAAGAGTATCCCTCTCCAGTTTGATAGAATTCTTTATCTTTAAAAATATTAAAGGTAAATACAAGTTGTTTTTAATTTTAAAGTGAAAATAAATTCATTTAAAACTCCTTTACTTTTAGAAGCAAATCTTTCAGTCTTTGTATCTCCTCTTTTGGTCCGTTAATTTTGGCATCCCTGTTTTGCTCCCAATCCTCCAACATCCTTTGTGCGTCAGCCACTCTTTTTTCTAAAGCAAGCATTTCATTTTCAACCTAAATAATAAACAAAAAATAATTTAGGGACCGGTACTGCGTTCGTAAAGTGTTTTTTGTGGCTTCTTTTATAAAATTAATGCTGTACCGCTTTCATTTCCGCAATTTTATCTGTCAGCCTTTCGCTCACAACTTCTTCGCGGTTCTTGCGCAACCTTTTCAATTGCATTCGCAAGGCTAGCATTTCTTCCTTCTTTTTTCTGAACTCTTCTTTCCACGACGTAACAAATTGATGGTCTTCAAACTCTTGTTCGTCCAAATTGTCTAGAATTGGTCCCATATCTTATTCATTTTACTTTCAGAAGTAAATCTTTCAGTCTTTGTATCTCCTCTTTTGGTCCATTAATTTTGGCATCCCTGTTTTGCTCCCAATCCTCCAACATCCTTTGTGCGTCCGCTACTCTTTTTTCTAAAGCAAGCATTTCGTTTTCAACCTAAATAATAAACAAAAAATAATTTAGGGAACAGTACTGCGTTCGTAAAGTGTTTTTTGTGGCTTCTTTTGTAAAATTAATGCTGTACCGCTTTCATTTCCGCAATTTTATCTATCAGCCTTTCGTTCACAACTTCCTCGCGGTTCTTGCGTAACCTTTTCAATTGCATTCGCAGGGCTAGCATTTCTTCCTTCTTTTTTCTGAACTCTTCTTTCCACGACGTAACAAATTGATGGTCTTCAAACTCTTGTTCGTCCAAATTGTCTAGAATTGGTCCCATATCTTCAAATATATCTTGAATGTGTTTGGCGTAGTTCGCCTTCATTTCCTCGTATTTACTGATAACCCATTCAAGAATAATCTGGGCCTTGCTAAATTGCTTTTCAAGTAAAGTTCGCATTTTCTTGTGAAGCAATCCAAAAACTGTTTTCAAGAGACCACCAGTACTGGCACATAAAATACATTTAACATTTCCATATACCCCACCTAAAAGTAATAACACAAGACGACATAGAAGTAAATCATTTCCCCTTTATTTTGCTGCACATTGTTCAGATGTTGAATCATTTTAAATAAATCTTCACCATGTGGCTGGGGTCTCGGAAGGAGGGGAAACACCTTTTTGCAAATGACATCTCGAATAGAGCCGCCTTCTTGCAAAGGTAATTTCGGTCTTGCTGTTTTTTCAGGGTAGCCAAGGTTCATGGTTGTAACGATTGCATCTGGTGCTGCATCTTCCTTCTTCTTCTCCATTCGCATTTTCCGAATCTTGGCGGGATTTTCTGGAACAGGCGGAAATTTCATGAGTTTGGGTATTTCCACTGGTTTCTTTTTGCCTTTCTTTCCTCCCTTCCCCTTTCCTCCACCTTTGCCTTTGGCACCTTTACGAAATTTGTCAGGGGTGTACATAAAATCTTCAAAAGGCGCCCCATGATACCTGGTAAACGTGAGGAGACCTATCGGTTTCACAAGAATATCCACTTGTTAACTGACATATTTAATAGTATGTTCTAGCGAATCCTCAAAACTTAAAGAATTCACGTACCAAACAGATCCAGATCAAACTTCTTCATCCGCTGTCTTTCCTTCTTCCCCTTCCCTTTCTTTCCCTTTCCTTTTTTCGGCATTTTAAAGTTTTTCTTTTTAAATAATCGTACTTAGCGCAAGACAAAACCTGACTTTTTTTTGCTTTTTTTCCTTTAAAAAATCTACTTTATTTCAACCCAAAACCCATCCACCTTATTTAATGTTAGTACTTTCCCTCCTCCACAATCTAAAAGTAAGTACAAAAGGTTATTTAGACAGATATGTTAATCACTCTCGAAACCAAGGCATTTTCGTGGGAGGCTGGCAAACTAAATCTGGAGGATAAGCATCTACACGTGGCATCAGTGCTTTCCAGTTGTTGAAGAATTCATAATAGATCACGTTCAAGTACTACTGACTTGCACCACACTGCTGCCAAAAAACTACAAAATGCAACTGTCTAATTACAGGCTGCAACAAAAATGCAATTGACGTGTCTTGACATGCTTTCAATCACACTTACTCTTTTTGTTAACAATCTCGTCCACAAAAATTTCAAGAAAAGAACATTGGATAGACATAATCAGATTAAACACAGTCAAGAAAAACCTTGAAATGTTTCTTAAAAAAGAGCTTCCACGTTTTCCTTTTGCTTTACACTTAGGTATTTAATCTTCATGTAAATGCAGAAATTAAGTAGAGCCACACTGAATATGACTATAATTCCAAGTGTTGAACATTGAGCGCAGCTATGCAAAATATTCTTGCGTTTTTCTGTTTTGCAAGAAACGTCTGTTCTTTGTAAAACTGTCCAACTTGTAATTTTGCCATGTTAAAATCTTCAAAAGTCTACCAACTTGACAGAGGTTGATGCTATTGCTGTTTAATGTTAATTTAAAACATAAAAGACTTTCATACACCAAATGTATCGGGTTTCTGGTTACTTTTTTAGAGCCAAGAAAAAGATAGCAAGCAGGGTTTTTTTTTTTTGTAAATCATTACCATTTTTATGACATCCGATGTGAGGGCGAGAGTGGAAAGAAGCATTATCTACCTCTCAACATATAAGTGGCACATTTTGTGGCGGTTGTAACAACCGACCAAGCTGGAAGTAATTATGGTGATGTGGTGAATTGACAGTGATCTCAGTAGGTTAGACATTTTTTGGAGCAATCTGAAAATTCATGTATCTTCAACCACCAGCCAAGTAACCACAAAAACATTCTTCTTTGTTTGTGTAGCACAAGCAGTTCCAATTCATGTCTGGTAAAATTCCAAGAAACCTCCTGCCAGCTTTCCACCTCATAGATGCTACTATTTGCTTGCTTAGGTAGAAATATATATTGTGAGGTAAACAACCTGCGGTGATAAAGATTTATGTCAAACTTAGTACATACATTCTTCAACAATCAGTTCCATAATCTCAAACAGGAAGGAAAAATAACCATGAAACATCAACAATGGGAACTTCTAGAGACCTTATGGCTTTTGCCATTTGAAATCATTTTCATCTTATTATTATTATTGCCATTAATAATTCGATAGGAGGTAAGAAATAGCCAAACTTTTTTGGACAAACTAGTAAAACATACAACCAAAGTCCAACAAAACTATCCATTTATTTTAAGAAAAGACACGTATTGCACTTGTTCTTCACGTTCCATCGGAACTTCACAAGCCGGAAAGGGGGAACTTGAGTATGTTAGTGTAACCCCCTCAATCCAATCTTTTGCAAGTGGTGTGGAAAGAGAATCTTAATCGAATGGGTAGACTACCACTCTGGGATTCAACTGTGGCCATCATCATCATTATTCACTCATGCTCATCTTGAAAGAGACTTTTAATGCTATTAGTATCACAGGGAGGAGGGATGAAGATGGAATGATGCCCAACCAAAGTTAAAGTGGACCGTTATCGATAGATTCCATTTTTTTCTTTTTACAAAAATGTTTGTGCATCAATGATAACGATGTTAAGGTCGCTACCACCAGCATCATCATCGCAATCACAATAGAGAATTTGTTCATTGTGGGAATCGATCCAAATAAAAAAAAGAAGTGGGAGATGGAGTGAAAATTCTCAAACCTTCCTGGGAAACCCATTCTAGTGAAAAGGGCTTCTTTTTTTTCGGCGTGAGTCTTAAGTAAAATGAAAATGTTCATCTCACTAGGATTAAAAGGGTTCCCTACGGTGAAAACGAACCATAAAAGAGAAGGGAAATTAGGGAAAAAAGAAAGTGCTAAAAATGTAGAAAGAAGAGGTGTGTGAAGTACTTGACTTATCAATACTTTGTACAAGGAAAGAAACCCTGAAGAGTTTAAAGTGCAAGTTTGAGTGGCGCGTATACCACCTCCACTCTCATCTTTTTCGTTACTGAATCTTTGTTGAATGTAGAAGAAGGGAGGATGAAACACTTTCACCATGGAGGAAACTGAAAAAGACTTTAATATTTACTTTGACCAGCCAGCACCAGCCCCTTCGTTTCTTGAGAAAAAATAAAGTGCTAAAAATGTAGAAAGAAGAGGTGTGTGAAGTACTTGACTTATCAATACTTTGTACAAGGAAAGAAACCCTGAAGAGTTTAAAGTGCAAATTTGAGTGGCGCGTATACCACCTCCACTCTCATCTTTTTCGTTACTGAATCCTTGTTGAATGAAGAAGAAGGGAGGATGAAACACTTTTACCATGGAGGAACTTGAAAAAGACTTTAATATTTACTTTGACCAGCCAGCAGCCAGCCCCTTCGTTTCTTGAAAGTATCAAATGAAAATGATGGTTCACGCAGGAAGGGATTATTCTCAAGGCTTTGATGGTGATAATGATTAAAGCAGGACATTTTCAGAAAATAATACAGAAACGTTACTACTTAATGGTGTGGTCTTGAATTTTCTTGGTCTTGCAACACGCCTGGTTTTTTTTATGCACGTCCCAGTAATTATATTAAGAAGCTGCTGCTGCTGCAAGAAAAAAATGTCGGCAACTCTGTCCTAACTTCTAGCTTAAAGTTTTTTATTTCATCTGCTCTTCTTTTCACAAGAGTTATACATAGTCTATGGGGAGGCAAATTAGTGTAAAATGAATGGATTAGAGCTAGAAAACAATGAAAGCATTAATAATCCACGTTATCATGCTTTACATTATCTTTAGAAAGCAGCCTTCCTCTCTCTTAACCATCAGCTTGTGTAAGTTTAATGTGGCAGAAAAGAATGATGCTGAAAATAGTACGATGTTGTTTTTAACTCATCAGTCTAGTCAACATACGCTTTTCATTAAAGATTCCGCGTTCACTCCCTCTTATTCTTCACACAAAAATACTTACAATACATTGAATTGCACTGCATACATTTTATATCTTATTTCTATTGGTAGAAACCTACTTAATTCATTTATAGACGCTGTTTGTATTTATGTAAACGCCAAACTCTGCAAGCAAACACCAAGCACTACTACATACCATGTTGACTCAACTCGTCATTCACGTTTAAACTGTTTTTATGTTGCAAGCAAGTGCACAAAGCATGTGTAATGATAATGATGTAGTACAAGTAGCCGGGTTGGCATAATTTAAAGATGATTTCTACCGCCATGAAGCTTTATTATCATGACTGCAGCAGACTAGCCCAACGTGCTGGATTGCATGATTTCTAGAAAAAACAAACAACAGTAAATTACTATGCATTGCTTCCAGAAAATCAGGAATAAGTGTGATAGAGCCTACCATAATTCGAAATGCGAACTTGCCACAGGACCACACTACACCATAATACCACGCGGCAAACAATTTTGCATTATTTTCATTTTTTTCCATGCCTCGTAAACAATGGAGAAAGTAACTAGTTTTTGGGGAGGTTTTGTTGGGTAGAGTGGTGGTAGTGGTACAGGCATGTTAGAGCGCTTTATGAACCAATTCATTATTTGGGAGTGTCGATGTCATCCAAGAAGTAGTGTAGAAAGACGTTGAAAAAATTCTCCTAAATTATCCAAGAGTATACGAGTGAGTAAATGAAAAAAGGAAAAACTTTTGAAGAAAAAAATTCTAATTCCGTATAACACGACCAACGCTATGCTGCTTTCAGAGATCTGGAATGTGCCTTTAAGCAGAAGGAAACACCGTCACTCAAGTCAGTGCATGGAATGAACGTAGCGTAAAAGCTTTGACTTTCCAAAGGCATGAATGGTTGAGAAAAAAGCAGGAAAAGTCTCGTTTCGACCCAAGCAAATCTCATTCTTTCCCAGGACATGAGCAGGGAAAGTTCTCAATCGGATCTAACGTAAACCTTCAATATTACAAGCCATTCTCAATAAGAAAAGTATTACTGTTTTTACTGCTTGCGTTTGCACCTGCTAATTGCGTGCTATATTTTGAAAACAAGCTTTCCAGTAAAACGTAAAATTATTTCAATAATAAAAATTGAAAGGCGAATAAAAGTTGAAAGCTTATTAGCATTCTACGCTCTCGTGACTAGTCATTTTATTTTTCTCCAGACTAGAAAAATATATTTAGATCTTTTTCTTAAAAATTTTAGGTACTTTCTTCGGAATTTCTTTGCGTGTGAAGGTGAAAGGAAAATCAAGCACGATAGAGAATTTTATGAATGAGAAAGCTAAATTGGAGAGCATCGCAAACAATAGAAGTATTTATATTTATGCCTATTTACGCACGCAGAATTTAAACCCTTCTTTTATTATTTTCCAACAAAATATGCGCATATAAAGTGAGGTTTTGTGAAAGATTTTTTTGTGAAAAAAATAACCAAAGCTTCTCAACCCATTGAAGATTGAACCAGACTAGTGGAATCGACAAAAGTAAATCGCTTCTATTGTGTAAATTGACTGTGACATTCATAACCCCTCTCAAGAATTTAAGCAACCACGTAGGCCTCTAAAAATTGTACTTTTTCCTTTCAAGACTTTGAAACTGAAAAGTAGTTGTATTCCAAAAGAGATTTGCTTCTATATTGTATCTGTATTTTTTGACCGTGAACAATCCATCTTTATGGTAAAATTTTTTTCAGGATATAAGTATTTACCCAAGTGGGTACAAACTACAAACTTTTTTTTAACAAAACCATAAAAAGAACTTTGTTCATCCATTGTATCATTGTAACGGGAAGGAAAGAGTGGAAACTTTTTTATGTGGTACATAGTTCCAGCACCGCCAACGTGATTCCCTAAAATCATTAGGTATTTGCCGTTAGCAGAATAATTTTTGCTAACGAAACGAAACTCAGTAAAGTAAAGGAACAACAGTGCGAAATCACTAGTCGTGACTGCCTACTTACATTTTGTTCAACACCTCTTGGTGTATTGTGGGGGAATTCGAGTCATTGACTTTGATAACTACTTTTTCCTTTCTGTGCCTAATTTAGTTCTCAAAAAGTTGAGTATTTGTTTGATTAGCTGCTTTTCACTGTTTTTCTACTACTGCCAAAACCAGTAATCAAATTAATGAGAACAAGAGTGGTACGGAACTAGTGACATTCAGCGTACCTTATCAATGGCCAGCATTACCAGTCTCCTAACATGTTTGCGGAAAGAGCAGTGAAAGCCAAGAAGCATAAAAGCATGGAAGAAGAACTTTTATCTTATTATTACACTTTGTGATGGACGTAGGACAAAAATAGACTTAAAAAATTTATTCATGAATTCGATTTATTTAGGATCGAACAAATCAAATCTATTCCGCTCATCCAATATATTGAGAAACTTTCTGATATTTACAATTTATTATCGTGACTGGCAGACTCGTTAAGGAATGGATTAAAGAATGACAATCCCATTAAGAATTAGCTGTTAAGTATGCAACCTCACTACATCACGTGAACTGACATATCGAAAAAAAAGTAAACATTAAATACTCTTTGGCTAAATATTGGTTTTGTGCTTTTCTGAAAAAAGTTTTTCCTGTTGTGAATGAACCATGTGTCAGTTGTAAGAAAAAACAATGATCAGAATCTGATCAAGAGTCCTCTAAAAGTTTGGTGACCAAACCCCTTTATCAACAAAAAAAGAGAAGAAAGAACCTTACATTGTTTCAGCGCATTGTTCCAGGATGGTGAGCTCAATGATTGATGCCAACTGGGTTGGAATGAATTCTTCAGCTATCGAAGATCTTCCGTTCCCACGGGACTTTAGGAGTGTCCCGGGAGCTTCAAACGGGGATACCGATGCATCCTCATTTTATTTGTACTCATCCACTGAAGATGTACAGGGTGATGGCGCAGAGAAGTCTTTTAATTTTCAAAGTAAGTTGCACATTTAAGTCATTGTTTGAAATTGAAAGAGTTGTTATAATAAGCCTTATAATGACACAATCATATGCTACTTATTCATATGAACAATAATTGCTAATGCTATAAAAAGGTGATTTTCATTTCAATAAGGGGTTCATTGAAATAAGTACACAGGAAAAGTTAAAGAAGCTTCCACAGCAAAAAAAAAAGTTTGTGAAAAAAAGTTAGGCTAGGTGAGGGCTGTAAGGAGGTTACGTTTCATTCAACGATTTCCTGGAAAAATCTACAATCCCATTCTAAAGCATTATTCGGAGAAAAAATGGATTATTTTCAAAAGATTTTAAAACTTTTTAGAATAAAAATCTCATAAGCAATTGAATCAAAAAAGTGTATTCGAGGACCTTTTCAGTTATAAACTAAATTTACTTTCTTGAATCGCTTTTCTTTAGAATCTACAATCGTACGTAAGAAGCATTGAAAATAAGCCTGAATATTTAGTAGAGTTAGGAAGAGAAAAAATACCTTATTGCTTCCTAAAACCCTAACATTAAAATGCTCTGAAAAACTTTGCAGAAAGACTGGGAAAGTTTTAAAACCGATTCCTTGGCTTGTCTACATATACATACGGCTAAGTTGGAAAATATACCAAAAGAACCTGTGATCGGAGACTGTATACCAATGACAATGAAGGATCCATTAACCTCTGATATTGACTTATAAGCTTATCTTTATATCTATCAATATCAGTAACTCAGTAATGTATTTTATTCTTTTAAATCAGTTCAGAGAGACCAAATAAGAATTATATTTTCCTAAATAACGTTTGAATGACCTAAACTTTGTGTGCATTTACTTATTACTTCTGGTTCGAGCCACTTTATACGCATAAAGGGAAGTAATTTCCAAAGACCTTGTTTCCGGCATCGATTAAAAATTATACAACCTTGATAACAAATTATCTTAGAAGTTTCCCACTCACTTTCAGATTACAACAGAGAATGCGAAAAACAAAAGCAGTAATTCTTGTTCGTGTCTATACCCGTGTATATAATGTAGAATGAATCCAACTTTAGGCATTAGTGCCTGTGATTTCCCGCCTTAACTTAGAATAGAACTACAAAAAAATCCTGTCAAACGATTCGATTTCTTCTTCAATTAGTATGTGATCATGCAAGTAAAATTTATTACCAGGAAAAAAGCACTCACGTAGAGAAAAAAGAACCCATTTTTTGTACTATTCTTCTTCAAAATGAATGGAAATACAAAACTTTGTGTGGTATCTACCGGGTGCTATTAAAAATCCTTTCTTTGATTTAACTTTTATTTTGTCGTTTCCTTAAGTATAGTTCGTACTACATATACCTAATTTCATTCTAAAATTCCTTCTGTGAGCCTGGTCATGGTATGGTTATGAAAGCTGATTTATTATCTCGAGAAATAGGATGTGATCAAAATGCTAATTTTCTATAGTAAAGGTGGCGGATCCAATATATTTCAATTATTTTAAGCCTCTTGCCAATTTTCCATCCAATAGGATTTGCACACGAGCGAGCTAGACGACTTACACGCTTTACTACTCGATACGGAAATCATACACTTCTTTTTAATGAGTTCGTTGGAAAAATGTCTTATTTGGGAAAAACGATTGATCTGTTCTTCCTCATCGTCTTTAATATTCTCTCCAGGAGTTATGTAATGCAGGAAGACTGGGGTACCTCCTGCGGGTTTTTGTTTTGCCATATTGTATCGTATATAGTATGACTATTTTCTCACTGCTGTAATATGTACTTAATATTATTTTTACATCCATAAATTCGACATGTCGTAAGCAAAAGTTTTCTTTATAAGTTTATTTTGTACGCGCATAAAATAATGATGAGAATGCAAGAAGAGGACTTTAGAGATGAAAATAGGTTTCTGGAACGCTGGAAAAAGTGAGAAATGATTCTTAACAAGAAAGCAATGTTTTCCCATACGGTCGTAATGGTTCATCACATTACATTCTTTTTCTCGTTATAATATGTATATCATGTACATCTGTACTTTAGTTGAGGATTAATGAAGATTCTATTTGGCACATTGTAGTTAGGTACCCAAATTCTGACTCGAAGCGCAACTGTGGAAAATTGTTTGCGTTTTCCGACTTTTATTTCTGTGTAATAAGATCTTTCCAGCCATTAATATTATTAACGGTTACGCAAGGCATAAAGAGCTCCGTCACGAACATTTGGAAGAGCTTAATACAATTATCATGTATTTATAAGCTGTAGGAGTGCTACAATCCCATTCTACTTCATTCATAGTAGTCCGCAAGAAGCTTCTTAGAATGCTATGAAGGTAATTCACACGGACTGTTTCTTCAAAAGGGCATTCCGTTCTCGCGTCTTTAATAATTACGTAATGTACGAGTGATGTATGAAACAACAAAAGTAACGTGCTTTACTTGAATTGCTTTTACCCGTAGTATTTTTATAGAAACCTAAGAAAGGAACAGACAAAGACTTTCAAATAAACAGTTTGAATTCAAATAAGCTCCTTTCCTTTCTTATCCTTTTTAAAAATTTTAGGTTTGAATCGTGTCTGTAGTTAAACTTTAAGATGGCAATCGAAAGATACGAATTAATTACTGTTGTTTTAGGGGTTTCCGTAAATTAAAACTTAAATTATTTAATGACAGCTCAAGCAATTACATGCTTACTGGAAGACTCTAAGTGCAATATAAGCATGTAAATGAAGGTTAATTTTGAGCATCCGCCTCCTAGAATCTCATTCTCATCGCGTAGCATTCATTATTTATTTGTTTACAAACTCGGAATGGCTGAAGCGTTCATCGCTTCGTGAATAATATGATGTTGCTTATTACTTATTCGTTTCGCTATCACTACAAAAGTGCGATGAAACTGTTTATCCGTTAAACAATCTGCAGATTGCAGATCCCTTTTTATAACACGTACTTTCTCCCACGCAAAAATATTTATTTTCGGCTCAACTAAAACTTTCGTTTGATGAGGTAGACAAGTTTTTTGCGCTATTGTGACGATGAGATTGCAGATCCCTTTTTATAACACGTACTTTCTCCCACGCAAAAATATTTATTTTCGGCTCAACTAAAACTTTCGTTTGATGAGGTAGACAAGTTTTTTTTGCGCTATTGTGATGATGTACATGTGTATTAATGTAATACTGCATCAAAATGCAAGCAAGCAGCAACTTTTGGATCTAACCAAAGTTGGAGCCGAGCTTTTCATGAATGATAATTTCTTGTTAAAATGTCTCCACAGCGTACGTACGTTTTCCATTCATAATCTCGGCATGAAATGCTTATCTCCTCCGATGCATGCTACGCTGCTAATATGAAACACAAAGGAATCCTACATGCAAGTTCTATTTTAAGCACAAATATAGTAATTAAAACCTTTTTAGTCATGTTTAATTTTCATTTCGATTTCACATTCTACCGCATCACTTTTGTCTATCAAACGCTATTTAAAAAAACAGTCAAGGGGATTCCAATTTAAAGATTCTTTTTTCGCTTTCACTGATGATCTGTATTCGCCAATAATTCATCTTCGCTTGCTGCTCAGTTCTATATACGCCGTTGTTTTTTCTTTCAGATTTCACACGGACTCTTGAATTCCAAGAGGCTTTTGATAATCAATCCACCACTACAGCTCCGTTCCAACCTTTTTTCGGAGATGATACGACAGAATACATTTTTGATCGAAGTGATGTTCGCGCAATCTTCCTCGTTTTGTATACGATCGTTTTCTGCTCATGCTTTTTTGGTAAGCAAATTTTTACTCAAAATTTTCTGCATCCTACGTTAACATTACTCAATCATATATTCGTAACCTATTACAATGTCACAAAAAATATTTTTTGCATTTGCGTTTGAATTCCTCGTTTGATTGCGCATTTTTGGGCACGTATTTACTTTGAAAGAAGGTCCATACTTAGGTATTCATCATTTTACCCACGTATGATTTTCAGTGAATTTTAACGCGGGAATCCGGGAATCTCTGTAGTCTCTAAATCGGAAATTCAATTTGGAGTCATTGCTGTTTCGTATGGTACAGCGCGCGCGTAGAAAGAAAAATATTTATTAGGTATCCACACTTACGCAATTTCGATTTCACATTCTGTCGCATCATGCCTACTATGCCAGATTATGGTATGGTA
This sequence comes from Seira musarum, assembly GCA_027743895.1. Classification (NCBI taxonomy): domain Eukaryota; kingdom Metazoa; phylum Arthropoda; class Collembola; order Entomobryomorpha; family Entomobryidae; genus Seira; species Seira musarum. The sequence continues at coordinate 47,186 of JAHZMX010000037.1, forward strand.
AGATATGGGTACAGCGGAATGAGAAAATCAGAGTATGGAAATAGGATTTCCGTTTTTTTATCATAAATGTACTGCCAATAAGTTACTTCTCCTTTGTATGATTTTGGTTTCAGAAATCGGCTTATTATTTTACGCGTTAATGTCATTGTGCAAAAACGCCATTTATAGTGTATCAAAATGTCAGTTTTGAAACAAACTTGATTAGTATTTTTTAAATGCGCTGGTAAACACATCGGATCATTCACATGAGTAAACTCGACAGCCTGTTTGGTTAGTTTTATAGTACTAAAGTGAAATAGCCCTTTTCTTCGCTTTGGCTTTTTCTTCTGGAATTGACGTATCCAAAATTTGGGATCATTCCACAAGTGCAGATGGTGGACCAAAGCCGATTTCCTTAATGATAATTTTGTTTACCGAGACTTGAAAGTTTGTATAGCATTCTGTTACGAAACAGTTAAAGCCACGTGTATTTCGCGTTTTCGCATTCAATGGATTAGGCTAAGACAACAGCGTCAGTTGAGTACTTTGGAAATCGCAATAAGATAAGATAAGCAAAAACTGAACTTGATCATCACACAAACTCCGGAAAGTGTCAGCTCACTTGCACCGATGTCCTCGAGTTTGAATGCGACTCGTGACCATAAAAAATAATGTTCTAAGTGTTTGGTAGGCCATATGATATTTCTAATGGCGAATAAGTAGTCCCAAAATATTCCATGACGGCAAAAAACGCTTTTCTAATCGATGATCGCTTTGCGTATATTCATATATATTATATGTAATTCGTTTAAGGTAAGGTTGAACATGTTTTACAGCATTTTAATTATTGTTCTGTAACCATAACATGACCAAATAAAATGCAAGGGAATATCAGCAACCTTCCTTCCATTAGAAGGGAAAACGTCACGCCAGAAATACACG
>JAHZMX010000039.1:0-11395 GCA_027743895.1 Seira musarum
CATATTTACATTCAGTATTTTTAAAGGGTCTTTTTAATTTTTTCCAGAGTGCGAATAACATATCTCTGAGTGCATCTGTGCTTTTACAATCATGTATTATGCAAAATGGAGTTTTAGGAGGCATGGTCATGTATCAAAACAAGTACGAAACAAAAAGTCAGATATACTAATTAAGCAAAATTAATTTTAAAAAATATTAGATCGCGTTGAAACATTTTTTAAAAAATTTTGTAGAGTCATAGGAGTAGAATTAGCTCAAGAGCTGGCACAGAAGTTAGCATTTATTCAGCCTTATCAGCTTCCGGTAAGTTACAATATTTAGAAAATTTGACATAATGTATAAAACGGAATGTTTTCGACAAAATAAGTAAATCAATTTTCATCGGATTTTAGCCTGCTGAACCCGTAAGACTGCAATTTGCTTGCCCGCCTGGTGTACAAATATTTACGATTTTTATTGATGAAAATGAGCTAGTGGGGCTACGAAGGCATAGTTCCACTTTTCAGTATCCCTCAAACTGTGAACCTAAGCCAACTAAAGTTAAGGTTAGTTTCATCAAATTACAATTATGTACCTTGTAACAGTTGTAAATCATAACTCTATCGTAAATCATAAAATCATGCAATGTAATTTGTGTAGGAAGGGAATCACACCGGAAAAATTGATCCAATTCGTGAGGAGGAACCCTCAGATTTAACTAGTATAGGGTTTACGACAGACATTTCATCGAAAGGAGCGTCAGAATTGGAGAATAGTGTTGCCGAAAGCAGTCAGGATACTGGAAAAGGTGCCTCTGCGTCGTCAGAGAAAACATCGTCGTCTTCAAACAACCAAGTTTCTGGGATCATCACTTCAGATACGAAGCTTAAGTTTGAAGAGTTTTTGAAAGCCGCCCAAAAGGGAAAACATGGTCCGCATCATTCTAGTCACAACAACAAGGGAAATCCCGTTGCTGCGCCTCCACCTTGCGTACACATGAACGGATGTGGCCCGAATTCTCTTAAATCGTTAAGAGAGTCAAAAAGTTTAGAAAATATTAACTTGGCAGAATCAACATTATCGGTATGGTTAATCTTTAATCTAATCTGTCATTACTAAAGTAGTTCATGCTTTCTTTGATTCCACGATTCCTACGGCTCACAACTACTTTAAGTCGTAAAATCACGTGTCTTTTTTTAGGAAACTCCTTCACCGTTACCGATCCAGTCGAATTGCTTCTGTGCCAGTCTTACTGATCCACATTTCCCTTTTATACGCTGTGATGGTAAAAGTATATCAAAAGCTCTGCTTGATGTGTATGCTGCCAGTGATGAGTGTGGACCCTGTAATGAAGAAAAGGAAAATGCTGAACCCGATTTGGAAACTGAAAATGCTCCAGAGATTAAGGATGTACCTCCAGTTGATGACAAACTTTCTGAAGCATCAAGTACTCGAATCCCATCACCTTCGATTCCAAATGGAACATTGAGTTCAAAAGAAGATAACTCCGAGATATCACTCAAAGATATTGCTGACAAGGATTTATTAGGTCAGCAGAAAATGGAAGCAGAAATGGCACAAACTAGTCCAGAAACAAATTCAGGTTAACCACTTTCCGATTTAAAAACAGACTGTTTTAAATTCATGTCCTTTGTTAACAATGTTTGTGTATTTCATATTTCGCAGTTGTTGCCCCTCGTCGACCAATGGATCTTCCCCTAAACAGCAAAAAGTATTCAAGGAAAAAGTCAAAGCGGAGATGGTCGACTTTTGAAGATATGATGTCTCCTGTTGTAGACACGCCTTCGCGGGCATCCGAAAGCTTTCCTGCGGTGATTCCAAATCTAAATGAAAGGTTATTGCGTGTGGGAAGATCACTTTTTTTTATAATAAGGCACAAAATGTCAATGACTTTTTTTGTTATGCTGACAAATATTGTCCTATACGTTTCTCTAGTTGGAATAATTCCGTGTCGGAAGCACCTGGTGCAAAAACAAACCCATCCCAGCAAGAGTTGTACTCGTCTTTCCGAAAGCTCTCTAGTCATGACGAATTTCACAGGACGAAAAGCCTCACTGACTCCTCTTCAGATGACAATACTCTAAAAATAAATGGAACCATGATAAGTTTAAAGAATCCGTCCCTGCCTGGAAACGTAGCATCTGAAAGAACGGCCAACGATTTTGGCTCAATAATACTCCGAAAAACTGGCAATAAAAATTTCGCTCATCAGGAACTTGACAAATCTGCTCAGCAGTATAATCCTTGTAATGAAACACAGAACCACGTAAGGTCATCCCTTTTCATATACAGCCTTGGTAGTATGAGGTTGTTGCTTTTGCTAGAAAGAGATAAATCTACGGATCCTGGGCTTGTTCAGACGTTGGTAATTTATAAATAAATGAATTCGCAAACTATTATAAGTATTCATATTGCATTCCCTAATTGACAATAGTGATTTTAATATAAAATATTTTTTTCAACTACATATATATACTTTAGTGGGAGTATGGATCATCGAGGCTCTCTGAAATAGAAAATGCAATTTCCAATGTTGAGGAGCAAACAATGTCTACTACAGCTAGTCAGCATGATCATTATTGTTATCTCCATTACGAGGCTGTCTGGAGAAGTCTGGCTCATGGGGGTAGAAATCATTCTATGGATTTTGATGTGGTCCAGCAAATGCACCAAGATTTTAATGTTTACCCAAACATTAGCGAGCTAATCATTCGGTGAGTTCCAGATCAATGTCTCCAAATGAAACATTCAATCCATTCAGTGGTAATTATTTTTATTTATTCAGAGGCGAGGACCATGTAGTATACGGGTATCAATGTGTTGGCTCCGAGGTCTTTTATCAGCAAAGTGCCGGGCTTCAACCTGGTTTACCTATGCCGTCTGATCTCATGGGAAAGGTTCCATTTAAAGCAAAACGAAGACTCGAGCGAGATCATAACATTTTACTGCTCTAGTTTTATTCCTACATTGCGCATTCTTTGTGCTTTTCTTTCGTAATGAAAGCCTTGAGATTTGTATGCTCATCTTTGCATAATATTGTATTTTTGTGCCAAAACGTGAGATGTTTCAATTTTGTGCTTGTAAAAATGTTAGACTGACCGCCGTTATAATCTTTTGCAGATTAAAATTTCAAGCGATGAAGAAAATATCGAATCAATTTTTTCCCATATCGTTTATTATTTATTCACTTGTTAAGTGACAATTATCAATCATAATTTACACAATTGCCAATACACACTTCTGCCGAATTTTTCTGGGTTATAAAATTTGAAAAAGATCAAAAGTTAGCAGAGAACAACAATTAATCATATAACTTCTTTAAAAATACTAGTAACAAAACATTTTGTAAATCATAGGAGCTAATTTACGCCTTACGTGAAAGTCAAGTTAAAACTTAAAACTTTTTTGTTTTTCAACAAGCACATCTACCATAAACGTCTTAACTTGAAGACCATTAACTTATACGAATTAAGCAGCTAGGAAGTCATGCAATAAAATGAAGAAACATGATCAACATTATACATCATTCTTGAAATATACACAGTGCATTATTATTATTATTATTTATGATAGACTACAGACACTGTAATAACACCCACGACAGTATACTGAAATAAATATAGCACATAAAATAAAGGATAGGTAGGTTTTCAAAAACTGTTATTATTAAGATCATTCACATAAAATCCTTACGATGTAGACAAATAGACGTAAATGAAAGATATTTTTATGCTTTTCATGTTTACTTTGTATCAGAAGTTTCAGAAAGAATAGATTCTATTTTACAATAGCATTAAAGTAATAATGCCCCGTGTATAGGACTTTCTAAAGGATACTGTTACAATTACGTACTGGTAAATTGGTAAAGAACAATCTGCTCTTATTTTTTGTCCAAAATCCCTCGCCATCCAATGACCCGATGCCTTTTCTGCAATCTAATTTATCGCCCCATTATGTACAGAATTTTAGGAATAATTATCATGAACAACTCTGCACAACAACTAAACTAAACAAACAGACTAAAGACAATAGTTTATCTTATCATGCTAATGGAAATATAATTTAGCTCTATCTATATACAATTTCAATTCAAACCTAAGTGCTGAAGGATATTGCAATCATGCCAGTGTATTTGTAGCCTATTATAAAAGGATAATTCAATCTATAATTGATTTAACTAAAACGATATTATCTAATCCTTAAACCTAATCTTGTATAGCTGACAGATGGTGGTAAACTTTTGTCGTAAGAATTCTATCGTCTTGCATTTCCGATCGTTTGACCTCCATAGCCTTGCCATGTGCCACCTCGATTACCACTATTTCCACCGACACTGTCCCACGACTGACCGAAACCTTGATCAGGTACCTGCTGATGTACCCAAGGATCTGCTGCTCCAAATCCACCCCCAAAGCCTAAAAACAATTTAATTTGATTAGGTTGACGACTCACTTGCATAATATGTATAGTTTATAGTTATATAATCTGTTAATAAGATTACTACGAAACATACCAGAATTGCCAGCACCACCTCCTCGGCCACCGCCCCAGTTACCCTGTCCCCAAGAATTGTAATTTCCTCCCTAATGAAAAGGTACATCATAAAATATTCAAAAACGGCGACTAACATAACATTATCATTTATATGACTGATGAAAGTACCTGAGGCATACGACCTCCAGGGTTCGGTCTTTGTGGACCACCAGGGCCAGCTCCCCATCTTCCAGAACCCCCTTGCATTTGACCACCTCTGTTACCTCCACGGCCTCTAGGAGGCAGACCCCGAGACGAGTTCATGTTACCGCCACCTCGACCCCAACTTCCTCCTCTTGGCTGAAGACCTCCTCTTGGTGGAGGTCCGCCTGCTCCTCTCATACCACCCCGCATTGGTGGCATGCCTCTGCCACCGCCCCTGGGAGGACCTCCCATGTTAACTGGTGGCCCGCGCGGTATCCTCATTGGAGGTGGGTGATGGCCAGGGTGTCCACCTCGCCTCATAAAGCCTCCCATTGGTCCACCACGATGTGGAGGACCTCCTCTCCATGGTCTTCCACCTGGACCACCACGCATTCCACGTCCTCCTACAAAACAATTCCATTGTATGATATACAGATAGACGCTATTACGAGACAAGTTGCATTTCAATTTCAACTTAAACATACTCATTCCACGGCCTCTGTATCCCCCACGGGGACCTCCTCTGGAGGAGTTTCGTCCATATCCAGCAGCGACTCCTTCCTTGTTATACTTCGTGACAAGTTCTTGAGCCTGCTCTCGAGGAAGTTCAGGAAAGTCAACATCTGAAAAGAGTTCTCCTACGTCCGGAAGACGGAACGAAGCTGCGAATGGAAAAATTTCCGATTACATGCGAGAAATTACAAGATATTGAAAGATTCAATTACAAAGAGAATTGTTTTGAGTTGATAAGTGTATTCGTGAAACATTGGATAATTTTAGGACTTGATTTAAAAAATAATTAATAGGCGACCGAAATATCTGATTTAATTTCTACTCGGAATTTAAACGAAATAAGATAAAATGAAAGAAAAATTGAGTTTTTATTTCTAAATTCTCATAGGAAAGTGGAGGAACCTTTCATCTCAAGGATTGTCAAGGATGGGACCTTTTTTCCCTGCTCTTGTTCTTTAGATTTGATACGTTTCTGGTACTCCTCATCAGGCGGTAAGATCACCACCGCCCGTCGTCTAAAATTCTCAAACCCTCCGCACTTCCGACGCTGCACGCTTGGTAAAACATTGCTCTAAATAATACAACCAATCAAATTTTTTTCGATTGAGATACTTGCTTGCCCAAGATGATTATTTTATATATTTGATGAAGCTTTTCTATAAAAATTTAAAGAAAATTCAGCCATTAAGTTTTCTTCACTTTTATGTTAATATTACATTACATATTTTTTTTTAAATTCCTGATTCCTATCTTATTTTGTTTCTGTATTTCTAAAAAAACATTTATTAATATTTCACATTTCGTTCTTTAATCAATGTAGGTATTTCGAATTTGCGTTGTTTTAAATTCTAATCATATATATATATCACAAATCTTAGACGATTGACATATAGACTGCGTTGGTCAGTTTTGGTTTTATCCTCGAAGGATCACTCGCTTGATTTAGTATGTGGGGATATTTGGCAACAGCCAAATGCATTTTTTTTGCGTTGATGTACAATTGTTGAAGATCATTCAAGAAACTAAAAGTTTGTTGTCCACATGTATATATATTGCTAGTCACATCATTCATTGATCTTCTGTCCTTTCAGTTCAAATCTATAAATCACTGTCAGGCAGTTTCTTATTATGAAGACATTTGAAAGCACCTTTTAAATTTAAAGTTCCTAGATTTGTCATTTCAATTTTCGAAAGTTCTAAAAGATACCCTACTGTTTTGATTGTTCACGTTTCAGGTGTTAGGTCGCCATTTGCCGATTTAATCCTGCATGAATAACTCTGCGATTGCAGTGCACAAGTACTGATTATTTCACTAAAGCACTTTTTCACCAAAATTTGAAGCGCCATAATTTTACTAACATATTTTCAATAAGAATTTTGAAAGTGTATTTTCATTCACTTTGGAATCTTCACTAGTTATATTTTTTGCAATCAGGAAATGTGCTGAAGTAATCGAGTTGTTTTTTTTTAAATTCGTAAGTTTCTTAATTGAAATCATGTTTTTCTTTTTGGATTAAAAAATTAAACCTAGCGCATTTTTTGTATTGGTAGACGCACAATACTAATACTATGATTAGCAAATCGTGTGAATTTACGGTTGTTTAATCTATTATATTATAATATTCTAATGAAATGGTCACTCTGAAGTTCATCAATCATATCAAGTTCTCTCCAATAAATCAAAAGTTGATTGATTGTTTCACAATTGTTTCCTGGATTAGAGCAAATCGATTATTTGAGATGATTTTATTCCACTTTACTATGGAAGACAAGGCCACTTTACTTGCAATTTTTGTCACATCTCTGACTATTCAGAAAATGAAAAATGTTTCTTGTCTCTGGTCAGTGAATCATTCACTTATCTCCTTTGATTCATATCCCATTCAAAGGTTATTATTCGGAAGATTTTATGGAGCCCAAATTATATGTCTGATGATTAGAGAGTTTGAAGAAGCCCGTTTACTCTCTGCTGGGGAAATTTCGCCAAGCTTCATTGATGATTTGCCATTGCCACCGGCTTTTCCTGGTAAAGTCAGACTTGATTTCTCTTAAGTAAATATTCATTAGTCAAAATTGTAGCTTTCTCTAAGTTAATCTCGGAAAAATAATTACAAACTACTTTTCAAAGCCAAATCGTTCCATTCGTGTCTTTTTCATATAAGCACATTAACAGAAACAGTATGTGTTTTCACAGTAATGTAATATTATAAAAGCGATTGTTTTACCCTTGTACTCCTGCTTTGTTTTTTATGTTCGAAGCAATTAACTCTAACCTGATCCAGAATATAGTTTCGCTTCCTTGATGGCGCAATATCAACGAGTCGTTCTACAAATTTCCCAGCTTTCATGAAGAATGAGTCGAACACTCGAGGGGCCTTTTGTGAAGTGAGAATGGATTGATCCTTCAGGGCACGTTCCACTGCAGTTGACGTTCCTAAGATGTTGTAATGCTTGTCCGCATTATTTTTAATGTAGTCCTTTGCCCACTTGGTCTTTCCGCTGCAAGCAAGTCCTACCAGCATGATTAACTACACAGGGCATAAAGTCAGATTCGCATGTTCACATTCTAACCAATTTTTAAATTTCGAATTTCAAAGACAATTCAAAATTACCTCACAGTCCTCCCTATTTTCTGGTCTTGCAGGTCCTCGAACCCTGTTTTCTTCGCCCTCTATTTTACCTGCTAGCTCATAGCCTTCCAAGATTTCATGGGCAGGGTCCTTTGTTCCAAAGTTTACTTCGAGTTTAACATTTCTGACCAATACATGAGGAAACAAGGCATTTTCTTCTAAATCAGCTTTAGCAATTTTTACTGGCTCTCCAACCGCAGTGCCGTTTTTCGCAAAGATAAACTCTGCAGGGTCGGACTCAAGATTCTATAGATAAAACCATCACAATGTTATAATAATCATGGACCAAGACATCTATTACATTATTAGTAGAAATTCCTGATATGAGCAACTGTTTACATTCGAATTGAAATAATGTATTTTATGTAAAGCATTTATTAATTATTGTCGTAACGTACGGCGTATGCTGTTACTACATCTCCTTCAGCCAATCCATCGCCAAGGTCTTGAACTTCTCCGCTGTTGTACAACTTTCCACTCACATCGTATCCAAAGGAAAGCTTGTCTTCCCCTACAAGGGCAATCAATTCGTTCGTGTTACAAAATTATCAAGGATGCATGCGTGTGCCGTGAATATTTATATTTACCTAGCTGAAGGTCAGCATTAACGCCAGACCATCCCACTCGAAACACGTGTTTTGTTTCTTTATCACCAAAATCCGAACGAACTTCACATGACTTAACCCACTTCGCTTCAAAGCAGACTTTGCCACTTTTAAAACCGTAAGTAGCTTTCACTCCAGCATACGCGAAGGGAAAGTCTTCATACACAGTCGGTTCTGCCTCAAGATAGTTTTCGGTGGAGATTTTCAAGTTAAGGTCGGATTTATCTGTAGAAATATGAAGCAAGAAAATTAATGCAGTCACTCATTTATGAGTTTATTCACCATTTGATGATTTGAATTAGAATAGCACGAAAAACTTACACCAATCCAACAATACTAATGTTTCGTCAAATTCAGGTTCATTCAATGGAACATTTTTGAACTGGATTGTTTCTTCTGTTCTTTGCTTTTTCGCTTTATTTTCTTCGCTACTGTCACCATTAACGGCCTCAATTTTTCTTTTTGCACTATCTCCGTCTTGATCAGTTTCCATTTGATTAGCCTCGGCGCCCGTATCCGCTTGACTAGTATCAACCTGTTCAGCATTGTTCTCCAAGTCTGCAGATTCCGCAGCTTCAGCTGTCTCTTCTGATTGCGAAACATCGCCTTCTAATTGCGATACATCCCCTTCATCCTCTCCCTTTGACTCGTCCAAGTCACCAGTAGATAAGGACGCTGCTGCCGACGACCCGTTCCCAACGGAAGATACTGTACCGCCACCCTGACCCAGAGCAGCCAATAGTCTGTCCACGAGGACGGCTTTTACACCTTTTACGTCTAAACCTCGGACTTGTAACTCTGCCCTCAGCTCCACCACCTTCATTTTATTAACCTCGTCAGCGGTTAACTTCATCTTGAAGGAGAAACCTAGTGATGAAAAAGAAACAGTTGGATTTTTTGTGATTATTTGGCCTAAAATTTCCCCTAAAATGCACTACATGAACATGAAATATAGTAAGCCAGGCTCGTTCATTTGTATAATTTTTAAACGACGACACGGTCACAAAAAACATATTGTTTACATTTTGATATTTTGACTAATAAAATCAGGCGATAAACAAAAACATCCAAATGTTGCCGTGTATGTGCATCATCCTTTAACTTTTCACACCTTCAAAAGCCTTGAAATATTCTTACCTTCTTTGAAAAACTGTCCAGTAGTATGGGGTGATACTTGCAAGGTTCAGCTTTTCAATAAAATATTAAAATGAAGTTTAAATAACTTTGAAATAATTTAATTTATCGCAAAAAAAACTGTGGCTGGCTTTCCCACTCTCTTGAACATTCTAGGTAATAATAATAACTAATATGGAGATGATAGGACAAAATGTCATCAGAGCTTTGAGCATCAAGCTAACAGGACAGGGTTATACATTACAATATTACACAAACCTATTTATATACATTAGAAGTAGAGTCAAAAGAGTTTTTATTTGAAGCGTCGGTCTTTTTCCGTTTGCTTACGTTTCAATTCAATAAGGCAGGTCCCTACATAGAGGTAAAGTGAAAAGATAATAGTAGTATAGTTATAGTTTGTTTTCATATATTCTGTAGTTCAAGCCAAAACACANACAAACCTATTTATATACATTAGAAGTAGAGTCAAAAGAGTTTTTATTTGAAGCGTCGGTCTTTTTCCGTTTGCTTACGTTTCAATTCAATAAGGCAGGTCCCTACATAGAGGTAAAGTGAAAAGATAATAGTAGTATAGTTATAGTTTGTTTTCATATATTCTGTAGTTCAAGCCAAAACACATTTCGGCTTCAAATTCTCGTCCTCACAACAGTCAGGGAAAGGAAGTCTGGAACGTTGACTTCTTTCTGCCGGTCGGTCGCGGCCTGTGTGTCCTGTCTGTATTATATTCTGTGTGTGTTTTTTCTACATACATCTTTCACTAGCACGGCTATAGCTATGTCTCTCAGTCTCTCTACCTCTCTGTATGGTTTTTTTTGGTTTTGGTATTTAGTATTTGTATGAATATGAATGAATCATTTTGTAAACGTTTTTTGTCGATTCAACTCCTTTTACCTTTTCAGTATAGCTTCAATTTAACAATTTCACACACGATGCATCTGTGTGTGTTTTTTCTACATACATCTTTCACTAGCACGGCTATAGCTATGTCTCTCAGTCTCTCTACCTCTCTGTATGTTTTTTTTTTGGTTTTGGTATTTAGTATTTGTTTGAATATGAATGATTTTGTAAACGTTTTTTGTCGATTCAACTCCTTTTACCTTTTCAGTATAGCTTCAATTTAACAATTTCACACACGATGCATTTTATGTATACGAATCCCAGCACCAGATCTAACAAAATGAATAATGCGAAATAAAAATTGCAAGTGGAATAGAAGAAAGTATTTAATTAATTACTTTCTCAAATGGTTTTTTCATTCAGTTCAGCGTTCAGTCAGCCTAACCTTATATGTATGCTTTCACATGAAAATGTACATTTTTAATAGGAGCTTTGTAATTAGGTTTGTTGTATTTTTATGCTTCTAATCTAGTTTCATATCTCAATTACGCCCTACTGTACTTAATGGTAATGGGAATTTTGTGACACACCTAGTTATGCAATAATGCAATAATCATTGGATGGCAAACTAACCGACTGTTAGTAACAGTAACGCAATTACGTGAATATACATAATACATTTGTCTTTGTCGACGAGTTAAAATAAGTAGCCCGGAATTTCATTTTCCAAATACAAGTAAAGTCGGTACAACTGACAACATAATACGTAGAACTCATTATTCGTCATTTATTTTTCCATATTTTTTTTAGATTTTTAAGTTCACGTAAAATTACATCGAAATCGGATGGAATGGAACACAAAATAACGAGGAGTATCGTTTAAAGTAACATATTCATTAATTAATTAAAACTCCTGGTAATACTATTGTCATCATCACTGAAGTCGTGGAACTTGTCAAAGTCAAGCAAAGCCTGCACTGAACTACTAAAAGACG
>JAHZMX010000040.1:0-14674 GCA_027743895.1 Seira musarum
CTTTAAGAGGCAAAGTCAAAAGAAGAATATTTACCGGTTTTTTGGAAAGATGATGGTAGAATACGAAATGAAAATACTTTTTCAGAATTTTCAATTCCCCCTACTGGAATATGAGCACAAGTTTGTAAGAGAAAACAAAACCGCCCTCTATTTGAGATTTCCGGGATTGAAGGGAGAGAAACTGGAGGAAAACAAGAAACAAAGAAAAGTTTGCATTTGGGGATACTAGAGCTCTCTTGGATTTGTTCAGTCGTGCGTTTGCCAGTGAACTGTTTGAGAATGTTTTGGAGAGAAAATCATTTTATTTCAGTGTGGGGAATGTCACGCTCTACAGATTCTTAGACAGCGTAAATTGCCATAATTGTTATTAGGTTCGACGAGTTGGGCCAAGGTAAAAGAAGTTATAAATTCTGAGCAATATTAATTTTTCATGTTCAACGTCTCCGCGAAGCATTAAAATTACTCAGCTTCTCCCTCCATAAATTTTTTTAGAGTTTGACTGTAAACAAGTCATTTTAGAGCATAATTGTTTCAAATTGTGATGGACGTCCTGCTTCATACTTATATGCCTTCGGTTAAACTGGTCAGCGATATGTTGGCTATACCGAAACATAAGCAATGTAATGGTTCAACATGAATAAAATTAAAGAAAAATGTCGCTCGTTTTAGCCAGACCTGGCCTGGACCTGGTCCTGACTTGACCGTACATTTCCTTCGTCGTCAAAAGTAATTGTGTCTATTTCAAAGGGAGCTGAAGCTACAGCGTTCTGCTTCGGGTAACCTTTCTATCCTTTCTTAACCTCGCCGATTCACTCAGTTTCAACAAAAAAAAATTCTCGAGCAAAATGGTGAAAATATGTTTATAACGAGCAAATTCTCCTCATTTCTCGCAAATGACTTGAAGTGATAAGAGCAATTCTCAGTAGGCTTACTTTAATGTTTCGGAAGAAGAAGTCGTTTTCATTTATGACCCTCATTTCTTTCGTTAAATGAATTCTCCTCATTTCTCGCAAATGACTTGAAGTGATAAGAGCAATTCTCAGTAGGCTTACTTTAATGTTTCGGAAGAAGAAGTCGTTTTCATTTATGACCCCCATTTCTTTCGTTAAATGACACAAGCCGCTCGCTTACTCTCTTCTACAATTGTGTTTAAGATAATTTTCCACGGAGGAAGTAGAAAAAAGTCAAAAGCTCAATTGGCTCGGGTTACCCTTTCAATTTGCGAAAATGTGAAATAAGAAGATCACATACATGAGACATGTGTTTTACAATTGCAAAACTGCAAAAAACTTTTTATGGCAAAATGTTTCTGTCCTGTCTCTTTCGGACAGGAAAACAAAGTCAGACGGACGTGACAGGAAATGCTTTTAAAAATAGCAAAAAATATTTTTGTTTTTCCAAAAAGTTGAAATGTACTCCGTAATTAACTTCAACTTGAGTATAGAATCCGTTGAAGGATGACTAAAGAGAATATTTTGAAAATAAAAAACTTTTTTTTACGCGACTTCATTTCGTAAATGAACTTTTTTTTTATCTCAAGTACATTCGGTAGTAGCAAAACATTTGCATTTTTACAATGACATCACATCGTCGTGATGCGATTCCATTCCATTCCAGTCATGATCACGACTATGACTTCAAAGTTTCTTTTTTGAGATGAAGATAACAAATAGACATCATTATCGCCCTCTTAAGTGCTCAATGGAGACAAGTAAACAAGAACGAAACAGTTTTTCTTGTGAAAATGAGGTGCCATTTATTGCTTCATCCAAGTTGAGCTGAAAGTAAAACCGCTGCATCTCCAAAAATAAGAAGAAACGACATTTCCCTAATTTTCCCTTCACAATTTTTATGAATTGCGCTTTATCTTTTGAACGTGTCTTGTTTTCTCATGTTTTAGGAATTTGACTCAATAACGCTGCTAAAACCGTTAAAGATACGTAGCTGAGGATAAAAATAACAAAAAAAGTAGGTTTCGTTCTCATGGCTCAATTGTGCACACAGACAGACAGTCAGATGGACACATCAAAATCAAAACTTGTTGAAGTGGTTGAACAAGCAAAGTCAATATGGCAGATATATTTTCGCGTTGAAAAATACGTTGTGCGTTTTTACACGCGGAGAAAGTGTAGAGTTTACGGAAGTAAATCTTCTTAAGCCATGTTCTTCTCTTTTCGACATTTATTACCCCGTACGTGTCTTCATCTTTCCACTTTTCAACAATTTTTTATTTTTGTTTTGTTTAGCATGAAAATATTGATATTTATGGAGATGAGATGAGATGTTATGGAATGCAGGCATATGTAACGGTTTTAAGTTACCAAGGATGTTGGGGTCAAATGAAATAACATGACTCATAAAATGTTCCAAAAAATTAAATGATTCAAGCTTGACTGATTTTGTATATGATTTCTTCAATGTTCCATGATTTCTTACATTTCGACACCACGAAGACTTCTTCCTTTAAAATTCTTGTAGCGTTTTGTATTGTATCTCAAATTGAAAATGGGTAAGCAACTCTCCAAAGCTGGGATGCGTCTCAACACTCGTCGACAACGGAATCAAGGAGTTTCGCAACATCAGCAAATGATCGCTAATTACGGTTCCTCCATGGCCTCTGCATCACGTTCCATCGAGTCGGACAGAACAATCCTGACCTTGAAGCTGCAACGTGATGAGTTCACCTTATACAAGGGCCGTGTCCAAACTCTGGCGAAGAAGGAGCATGAAATTATGCGGAAGCTAGCCCTAGCTGGGAAGAGGGAAACAGCAAAACTCCTCCTGCGAAAAAGGAAACTTCAGGATTATCTCTTCGAGGATTCGGAGAAGCAGTTGAATCTCATACTGAGCGAAGTGAATAACATGGAACAGCTGCAGGAAAGGAAGGGAGAACTTGAGCAGCTCATGGAAAAGAACTCGAAGGCATTGAAAAGGATCGAACTCCTCCTTTCCTTGGAGCACATCGAAAAAGTCTTGGAGGATTCCCAGGAGGGTTATGGAAAACAAGCAGAGATTAGTCGTGTACTCCTTTTGGCTAACAGCATTGGCGAGCAAATCAAAGAGGATTACGATCTCGATTCGGAATTAGAACAGATTTTAGCTGCTGGACGAGCCTCTCCTCTCGGATGGAACAGGAGGGGATCACAGTCACCAAAGTTGCCCGAGGTAGAAGAGAAAAAGGAGGAGAGCCCTACAGTCACTCCAGCGGATGAAGAGGAAGCTGCTGAAGACGAAGAAAATAAGGAGACTGTGATTGTGACCGACACCGAACAAATACTGGAGGAGAAACTGGGAGCGGAAAATACTGAGGGTAATAATGAAAGTGAAGTTGGGGTCGTCGTCATCACAGAAGTGGAGAGTGAGAATGGCTCATTCAGTTCAACAAAGGCTGAGTTGGGAGATCGCGATGATGATAACAAGAGTGCTGCAGAAGAGCACCCCAAGCCCAAGTGACAATCGATTGAAGAAAACTGAAACTGTTTCATCCAGCCTTCTTCCCAATGTCCCAACCGAGCCTGTGGCTGATGAACCTAAGGTTGTCATTCAAGAAGCTGAAATGGCTTAACTGAAATTCGACTCGAAACCCAATTCACATTTTCAATTATAACATGATTTAAATTATCGTTGGATCAAAAATATTATGCTGAAATTAAAGCCGTGCTGATCTGATAAAAAATCCCAAGTAATTTTTTGATGCTTTCAGTCTTCAATTTTATTTGATTTCTTGCAATAAATCAAGGTTGTATAAAGCAAATTGATATTCTGAGAACGTTTCTCAGATTTTAGGGGGAAGCTCATGTGCAGTGCAACGTGCAACAAAAAAATGATGAAGGCACACTGCAAATTGTATTACATTTTTTTTTTTTGTAGTTGTAGGTAGTTTCGTAGTAATATTGGAAAGTCATTTTCATTCCCATCATATCATAACATAACCAACATATTGTACTAATGCTACTCTCAACTTGGCTTTGGCTTTAGCCTGGAAGCGATTTCCCCTTTTATTTAGTGCAATCATCTTCAAAAGTCGTAACATAAAGTGATAGCGATCTCCTCAAAGTCAAGCCAATATTGTTCGTGTCTTCTACGTCTTTACATGCCATTCACTGAATGAAGCAAAGTCTGATTGTGTGAGTTCAGAAGAAAATATTTCTAGATTCTGAGTCAACATTGATTCTCTTCCAGGGCAGGCCAAGGCAGAAAATGGCTTCTGGAGCGAGAGAAAATGCAAGTGATAGTGATGTGATGGCAATACATTCTTTCCCGTCTCCATTCCAATTTCCTCTGGCTTGGCTTGAATTGCTCCTCTTCCTTTCATTATGTCTTCAAGGAATTCCATACTGGACTTCTCCTACTACTACGTTTATTGCATCGCATAGCATTGTCTTTGAGAAAATCACTTTCTCTTCTTTTTTATCACAGCAACGCAAAAACATAACACCATCATAATATCTACGTGTCTACTTTCTTTCGGTGGCATTAATGAAATTTAGGAGACGTTGGGTTTTTCCCTAGATTTGTGTGGCGTGAATCCCATTCATAAAAAAGTTGTCCGTAACTTGTAACTTTTCTCCAGCTAATAATCCACCAACTAGTCATAGTCATAACATAACCGTAAATTGTTTCTTTTCTTTCTTCCATCCATGCATAATGTCTTCTTGTACTGTACTGTGCTGTCCTGCTTTGTCTCATAATCTCATCTCTTGGGAGAAAATCAAATTGGACCTAGACGCCAAAATAATCCCCGAGATCTTTTCGCTCATTTTGTTTCGTTCGGTTAAGCCAGGCCAAGGCGACGACAGACAATAACTTAGGTCACACGTTGTACATCTGTAGAAACAAATCATCCTAATAAAAATAATGTCGTTGCAGACGATAACGATTTAACATTCTTCTCGTTCCTTAATCCAGCAAGCCAAGGTTAAGTTTTACTGAAACGGTTTCGGCCTCTGGATGTGACCTCCATTGATGGTACAAAAAGTAAAAACATGGGAAAGGAATTACATGACTGCTTTTTTTTGTCTAAGTTTCATCAAATATAAACTTTATAAAATCGGGTTTGAATTTGTCTGTGCAGATGTTCACAAAATAAATGAAACTTTTGATCTGAATTTTGACCATGATACATACTTATTAACATTAAGTCTAAGTCACTTCAAAAAAAAAAAAAAAAAAAAATTAGACGAAATGAAAAATGTGGTAAACCCAACAAAACATCAATTTTTTGGATTCGAACCTACACAAATGATGGGGATTTACTGGTTAATATTTTGCCTCTGGATATAAGGCTATTCATTAGTTCTAAGTCGGTTTTCTTTTTATTCCCCATCCGCGTCATCGGTTCCTCTCCCATCCTTCTTCACACTTTTTACATTGACCTGACCTATATTCATGAAAAAGGGAATTTGTTATCCAGGAAAAAAATCCATTCAAGTGTGGGCTAACCTGATAAATTTTTTTCTTTCGCGTATCTATCCCATTTTTCATTTCACCTTGTAACTCCTCACCAAACCAAACCACATCTAAATCTACATCCACCCAGGAACATGGTAAAACATGCGAGTTCCTCCTTAACTCAATTTTTATCCGTGAAACTTTTCCCTCCTTTTTTCCATCTTTTTTTTCCTGGTGAAAATCCATTAGCATCGCGAAGGCACAGTCCACAGTGTACTTACTTATTACCATCACCGTCACCTCGGAACTGGAGAGTGGAGTACCTACATCGAATTAAGAAACCGCACAATTTTCTTTCCTCAAACTCAAACGCAATCGTCGTCCTTCAATTAGCTGAGAACACACTGGATCAAAGGCATGAGATCCATCAATTTACTTCACATTTTTTTCCTCCTTTATTTTCTGTAGAACGACAACACAAGACAGGATGGAGAAACTTAGCTCCGGCTAGTCATCATCATTTTTTATTATTTATTTGATTACTTACTGCTCATTCAACCACAATCCCAATGGAGGTGGATGTGGAGGCAGAGACGAAGGTGGATAGATTAGTGAAGAGGAGGAAAAGCCAACTTTCCTATTAGTGCCTTTCAAACATGCCATTCTCCAGGAAATAAAAAAGTACTAAGGTACGTGTCATAATTATGCGATCACAATCATTCCAAAGTTAAACTCACAACGTTAAACTTCTGAGTTGGTACGCTACGAAGATGGATTGTATTCGAGGAAAAACGATTTAAACCCAATATGGGGTAAAATAGGGAAACGGGTAAAATATTTTTGTAGTGAGTGCAGGTTAAATGATGAGATCAGATTGTAGGAACCTTGATGATGAGATAGATTAGTGAAGAGGAGGAAAAGCCAACTTTCCTATTAGTGCCTTTCAAACATGCCATTCTCCAGGAAATAAAAAAGGTACTAAGGCGCGTGTCATAATTATGCGAGCACAATAATTCCCCAAGTGAAACCAACGACATTCAACCTTTGTTTTGGTACGCTCCGAAAGTGGATTCTACCAGAGGAAAAACGATTTAAACCCAATATGGAGTAAATTGGGAAAACGGATTATATATTTTAATCCAAGTACTTAATAGCTAGTTTAAAGTCATTGAAAACCATTTCATCCAATAAATGCTGTTTTCACCCGTACGTTTGTTTTTACCAGCCCATTGGAAACAGATTTAAAAGAAAATTATAGGTATGCATATGTATCAATTTTTACTGACGGGTCATGCAATCTTGCTTTGATCACATAATTATGAAACGCACCTTAGACGAAGACGCAGTCATTAGAAAGCATTTCATCAACTTCTCCGGTTCATTCTTCACCAACTAACTAGAAGTGGAGGGAAGCCGACCCTTGTATTTCATGTCACGGAAAAGAAAGAGTCTGTCTTTCTTTAAGAAGCGAAGGTAGCGGTGAATGCTAATAAAACGCACGATTCCATCCAGAATTATTATCATCAACTCAAACTCAACTTCATCATCTCATCTCCAAAGTATAATATTTACTCACGTAAGTAGGTGGTGGGGTAGGTAGTATTAAATCATGTTCATTCTCCTCTGGTGAGATAATGATGAGGACAAGGACACTGTCATCATGACTAATGCTTTTTTTATATGCAGCCGGCGCCACTTCATCCTTCCTCAATTTTTTGGAAGTGCACACACAACACACTTCTCATTTCCCACAAACTTCTTTAAACCTTCTTACTTATTACTTTCTTTCTTGAAAAGAGAATTATTACATTGCTGTAAGATCATCTTCCTTGTCATAATTCATCTCTCAAGCTTTTCATTTCATCCATCCTTTTTGTAAAAACATAATGATATGGTATCGTATCAAATCAACTTTTCAAATTGTGCCTGAACTGAACGTACGTACGTAAGTTTCCGGGAGTTTTGTTCGTGACCTCCGGTGCTACCTTACATATCAATTCCTCCCATAAAAAAAAGTCTCAAGCATTTTATGTCTCAAGTGAGTGAGGCAAGCCAACTCCAAACTTCAAGCCTTTTTTATTGATACGTAGCTGAAGGTATCCCAAGTACTTAATTTTGCATAAAAATAAAATCTTTTCTTCGCACCCGGATTGAAAAAAAGTAACATTGAGAGTAAAAGTTAGAACGCAATAAGACACACAGACCGACTAACGGACACATCAAACCATAACTGAACAACGTAATACTGCATGGATTTATATATTTTCTCCTTCTCGATTCCACGATTCCATCCTCCGCTCTTTAGTGGGAGGAGATGTAGAAAGTGCTTTAGAACGAAAAATGTAAATGGTGATTTATGCTAGCTCCTTTTCTCTCTTTTCTCAGGTAAAAATAAGCACTTTACAGGTAAAAACAATGAACATAATTCTCTTCCGGTTTTAACCCAACCCCAATAAATTTTTTGGAAAGTTGGGCTAGAGCTCAAGCTAAAGCTATTTACCAAATTCCAGATTTACCTCAACAGCAAAAGTATCTGGAGTCGGAGCGGTGGGGAAACAAAAGCCATTTAAAGCCGCCGCTGTGGTATTGTTCCCTACTTAAGGTTAGATCCTTATTATTCCCTGCGGAGACATTAAGTCTAATATTTTTTATCAAATACCGATAGAAAAGAGGAAAATCGGCTTTTAAAAATTAACTTCATCTTTTATAATAATCTTCTGTGGCAAATTTTATGGTCAGACTTTGCAAAATCTTAATTTAGGAGAAAAGGGAAAGTGCTTTGATCTGCTTAAAAAAATAAAGATGCTGAGCAAGAAGAAAGTTTTTATAACTTTCCAGGATTAAGAGAATTTCCTGATCGTTCTCGAAAGCGTAAAAAAACAAGCGCATACATTACACTTTATTCCACTATTTTCAGCTACGCAGTTCATTATCCAACAACTTTTTTTTTCGAAAATATATATTCATGGCAGAAAAGTATTTTTCCTGCAATTAATTCAAAGTCTAGTAAACATAGCGCAAAATACTGGTGCTAATCATTATCATAATCGTGGTTGTATCAATCATAATCAACGTTGACTTGCTACATGTTCCAGTTTTCCGATCCCAAACGAATTTCGGTTTGCAAAGTTTTTATAACTTTCCAGGATTAAGAGAATTTCCTGATCGTTCTCGAAAGCGTAAAAAAAACAAGCGCATACATTACACTTTATTCCACGATTTTCAGCTACAAAGTTCATGTTTCAATAACTTTTTTTCGAAAATATATATTCATGGCAGAAAAGTATTTTTCCTGCAATTAGTTCAAAGTCTAGTAAACAAAGCGCAAAATACTGGTGCTAATCATTATCATGATCGTGGTTGTATCAATCATAATCAACGTTGACTTGCTACATGTTCCAGTTTTCCGATCCCAAACGAATTTCGGTTTGCACATGCACCTCCGTCCAGTATACTTGTATCCCATTCTGCACTCGGAATGTGGAACACAGAACATGGACGCTGGCTGGGTGTATTTATAAAGGTAATCTCCATCCGCGGTCAAACCTTCGATGACGCCATGTGGAGGAAGGATGTCATGATCACACTCAGAGGCCAATCCCATATTTGCGGGGATATAACAAATTTCGACTTCGTTCTCTTTGATTTTTGCCGTCACAACTACTGGTTTGGTTCCCAATGCTAGCATACACTTACAAGCTCCTTTAGGACGTTCGTAGTTATCTATTGCAGCCCTAAATATTGTAACAAAAATGTATTATACTGGCGTTCTGACCCCACATTTGGTTTCGAACATAAGTAATCATTGACTTACTGGTTTGGTGGTTCACCTGCAGCTGTGGTAGTCGTCATCCTAGGGTAAGTTGGAATGCATTCCAAGTGAGCGACAGACCAGTTACAAATTTCCGTACCAAATTTATTGGAAGCTTGATTGGTGTCCAGGTTCTTCTTTTTGTCTTTCATGGAAGTGCTCCCCATCTGAACTGAATTGATAAGGTCGCCATAGGCTGAACATTCCGTGTCGTAGGCCAGCGTTCCAGCAAAAAATATCATGGGCGTTGGGGCCACCATGTTTACTTCTTGGCTCTCGAAATCCGTTGCATTCTTGATGTCATCTATCATATAATGCGATTATGTCCATATTGTCGATGCAATTGTGTTGTGTGCTATTGCTATTCATTTCAATTTATTGCATACCAACACATACTCCATTTTGGGAAACGACACAATCCTTAGCCTCACATCCTTTTTCACAGGCGTCCGGAACTGGCGAGTTAGCTGGAGTGCAGGTGCACGGGGGATTGGAAGCGGGACACGTGACTTTTGGCTTCTCATATGTATCCTTATCCACGCACACTTCTCCCGGTAAACAGTCTGAGGTTGGATAAACGCCCTCTAATTTTTTGTGTAACGAGCAAGTACCGTAGACGGGCTTTGGAGTAGTCACTTGTAAGTTTGGAGCGGCCCACATAACCCACGGTTTTATCGAAGTTTCGAAATACTTATTGAACACTTCATTTACTTTAAAATCTGCGGCGGTCTTGGGGGGCGTCTGTCGCCTTCTTCTCGCCAAGTCCGATACATCGTTTCCCCATTGCCCCATCCCCATCAGTTTAAGTGGCTGAAGGTCGTCTTCTTCTCTGGAATTGGGAACGACTACAATGTTCGAGCCAGCAGCAGCAGCAACTTTCTCCGTACTAGAAGCAATTGACCGTCGAGTCTTTGTAATCCACAAAGTTTTCTCACTTGTGACGCCTGACGTTGACTCCGTCTTCATTGTGGATGATGGCACTGGCACAGGAACGATTTGGCGTTTTCCCTTTTCTTTCATTTTCGGATTAGCAGCATTTTTCAACACTTTGAATGGAAGATTAGCCGCCTGGAGAGACAGTGCAAGTTGGATTAGAATGAGAATCGCAATAAGGCTCTTCATATTAACAGCGCTTTTAAAGGTTTTTATATGACATCTGTAGTTCCAGAAATCACATCCACTGTCGCATCGCATCAGTATTGCTCCTGTATATAAGCATCCACTGCAAAGCACAAGCGAACCGGAAATAATTTGTTCAAAGTTGAAACGTTGGAGACAGTGCAAAAATCAAAACATATTTATTCCAACCCAACCGTTTTCGTACCCAACAGAACAAGGACAAAGAAAAAAGTGCAAACGTTCTTACTATTCTCAGTCGACTGTATTTTCCGGAAAGAAAATCTTTTTCCTTTCGCTCGTGTCCTGTCTTTGCCATGGCCAATGCCTTCCTTTGTTGCAGTTTTATTGCCCTCCCATGCACCGGCCATAAATCATCCATCCACTGGTGATGTTGAACCTGTAACTTGAAGGGTTTTTGAGGTTGTTTGTGTCGGATTTAAAGAAAGTTCTGTAACCGTAACGTAACCAATTTTAAGAAGACACAATGAATACGGTGCTAAAACTCTTCCTTCCAGCCACACAGCACAGCTTGTAGGTTTATTTTTTGGTGTTGTCCTGTCATCCTGTCCAGGCTGGAGACTCCAGCTGCAACTCGAGGATGATAAGGGTTTTGGGTTTACACAATAAATACTTGAAAGATTTTCTCTTCAAAAACTGTTGTGGTCCTTCACCACTAAAATACCGTAAATCACGAATTTGTAACAAAGGCTGGACTTCCAATTTCAATGTAAGGTTATATGGTAAATAAAACTGGAATTTTACTTCGGAATTCTTAGGAATGTTCACTTCGTCCAGTTGCAATTCCAGCATTTACGTAAAAATCCACGCAAAAGACACCTTTCCTACAATAAAATTTATTACTGTGCGTGAGCAGGCATAAAACAACGCACGTCTTGGGAGTATTTTTCTGCGACAGATGTAAAATATGGTTTAAGAAATTCCTTTGGAAATCCCGATCGGAACAGAATAAGTTCAAGGAACTCATGCTCATGGACATGGACCCAATCACAATCCCAAACAATCAGCTTCCGCTCTCATAGCAAAATGCGTAGCTTATTGCGTATCAATATTGAATTGGACCATCCTTGTATCAGTATTCGGTAAATTAATTCCATTGCAGTTTTTTCAGTATGAAAAATTGATCAATTGATTCGCTTGATTCCATCCCAGTTGAATCCTAAAATGGTCAATTTTTGTTTACTCGGGTTGGCCTGTTCGTGCTATATTCGATTTCTTTATAAAAATTATTATTATTATTGAATTGAATTCAACTATTTTTATTGATTCAAGTGGTTTGGTTCGTCTCTTTCTTTTAACTTGAAAAAGTAAAAAAAGAAAGTTCAAAAGAGAGCTTTTTCTCAAAGTCGTTCGTTGTTGTATCTACATTTCACTTGGCTGTTCATTCTCATGTGAGCATTTTTTTTACCTCTTCTACGTTTGATCTTTTTTTCTGTAGATTTCATCCTCTTCAAAAAAAGTTAAAACTTTCATTTTCTCTTTTTCTCCTTGAACTCGAAAGAAAAAAAAGATCTTTTAAGATGCTCAACTCAACTGAACTGAACTGACTAGGTTCATGCACATCAAGGGTAACAGCATCAAAATATGTATGAGTTTTTACTTTTGTGTTATGTTGCCTTTCCACTCGTCATCTTGCACTCACTCAACCGCATCAAAACAAGGGAATGCAAAAAAAAGAACATACATAGTTACAGTTACTACAAGCAATTGCAACTTCTTTATGGCTATGATAACTCAGTATTTTGCCATAAAATACATCTAGTTTTCATTCCATAAAGAAATCATGTAAAATAGATCAATTGTTTTAGTAGAGCCATCTATAAAAACGTAACTTGATTCAAACGGTTTAAAGTTCAATCCTTCAAACGGACGGACGGATGGACATGGATAAAATTGCATGTGACAGCTCTTTTACAATGCAACATAAAACGATCAAGACAGAATAAACAGACGGACAGACAAGGACGAATGCATCAAACCAAGGCTTCTTTTGAAACGTATTCCGTATAAAATAATTTTTTCCTCAATGTTTTCCCTTCCCTTTTCGTTTGAGAAAAGGATAGCTTTTTTTGTAGGGCAAAGTAGGTAGCTCACCTTCTGGTTTGGCTACTTTTGGCCACTTTCCCTTTTCATGTTTTTACACATGAAAGCGTTGATCCCTAGAAGAAAAACGGAGTTGGAAGGAAGACTAAGGAAAATATTTCTTTGCCCTTCTCCCAAGTCTCTGGAAATCGTCCAGATCGACACGAAATGAAAGCATTCTTTCTCAAATAAATCCACTCGTCAACTCTTTCTATCCAGTAGTGGTGATGGTGAGTGAGTGAGTGGAAGAGAAAGCACCTGAGTCAAAACGACAAAAAAAATGAACAGAAGATGTTCCCGTTGCAAGAAAAAAAAATTGAAGGCAATCTTATCTGACCAAAAGGGATAGGAAAAGACAGGCAAAAATTACTTTATGACATGACACTAGCACTAGCCCTTCCACATGAACGAGGTTTTTAAGTAAAGCTGCTTAAGAAAATTTTCTTCTTGGCCTACGTGGTTGGGGTTAGCGTGTGTCTTAAAGTGGTCGACCTCTCATCCATCAAAATAACTTGCATTCTATTTATTTTCTCTAGTGAAAAAAAGAACATGACATGCAAACAAGAATAAGTCGAGTGAAAATGGATGAAGCTGACAGAGCTCAAGCTAAGCAGACAAAACGGGAGAATGGAGAATATCCCGATTTTTTTACGAGTTTATCACCAAAACTTCATTCATTTTTCCGGTCGATTGCTTTACGACAAAAAATGTAGAACGTAAACCCTTTCATGAGAGATGAAGAAAAATATAATATAAAACTGTTAAAATAGTTATGAATGCGTAGCTGAAGAAATTAATCCATTTTAAAAATTCAACTGCACTTCCTCTCCTGCAAGTACTTCTTACGACGTATTAAGTATTCTAGCTTCTTTAAAAATTTTATGGACGGACACACCAAAATCATTACTTTCTGGAAGTGTTCAATCTCCTGATACATTTTACCTCAGTCCACCCCAAATTCCAATCCCAAAGCACCAAGCTAAATTAGGGTTTCATGAATTAAAGAAGATGAATGAAGTCCAAGGCGCCATCAAACAGTTTTGTGTACTCGACCATTTCCAAAAAAAGTTTTAAACGAAATTCACAAAACTTTGGAGCTAATGCTATTGGCTTTGCTTCAACTTTTCATCCGTCTTTGGTCTTCCGTCATCATTTCTTGGCGTAATGGAACAGACTACTTTCCTTCCAAAGCCAATATCCATTCTGACTTTGCTTATGATACCTTTTAAATGGATTTTAAGTAAAAGGAAACAGATTTATTTCAGCACAAAGGAAAAACTAGCTTTAGCTTTTCCCCAGGGCAAGACAAAGTACAATTGGTTGTGATTTTGATTGTTAGGAAATGATGACTGACGCTTCTAATATATTAACAAATAGCCAGAAATACAAAACTCGAGAAAGTGTCGAGGAAAATATTGCCATCCTTCAAGTTTCCAACATGTTTTCACTCTTTTGTACTTGTCATCTTACATTAGTAGTTTTGTACTTTTACCCAAAGAAGTTTCAGAAAGTCAAAAGTTTGCCACGCACTTCAACTTTTTAAACAAGAAAAATGAAACCTGATTCTACTCACATTTCTCAACATATTCATCATTCATTCATTTCATTGTGCTGATTTGCTCGTAAAATCCAGGAAAGTTATTACAATGCAAACACAACAAAAGGAGTGACGAAAAGTGAGTAGTAGTGAGTAAAGCGGAGAAATGAAATGATAGATATCAAACTGTCACGTATGAACAAGTTTATTTCGGAAATCTGTTCGAATTGGGAAAGAAGAAATCAAGAAAGTGGTAAAATGTAAAACTTTTTGCAAACAAAGTACAAAAGTCGAATAACATGTTTTGCTGATTATTCTTGGTTATTCGTTTTTGATCAGCAACCAATGATAAGTAAGCATGCTGTAAAACTTCTTCAACTAATTCTGAATAAATGTCACATGCAAAATAAAGGATATTATTAGTTGATCTTCAACTATAAATCTGAATCAAAATGCATTGCAAAATCAAGGATATTAATAGTTGATCTTCAACTAATTCTAAATAAAAATCCTATGCAAAATTAAGGTATAACACGATCATTGTAATAATCACGATCATTGTATTGATCACGATCATTGTATTGATCACGATCATTGTATTGATCACGAGCATTGTAATGATCACGACCATTGTAATGATCACGATCATTGTAATGATCACGATCATTGTAATGATCACGATCATTGTAATGATCACGATCATTGTAATGATCACG
>JAHZMX010000041.1:0-13293 GCA_027743895.1 Seira musarum
TGCTCCCATAAAATTATGTTTTATAGCTTGACAAAGCTCTCTTCTAGCCTGTGCCATTAAAAAACTTCGAATCCGGGGCAAAGCCCATGAGGCGGAAGTATCCAAAAAAAACTTAGAATCAGGCAGACCACTTGCTCCCGCTAAGCCATGGTAGAAGCTAAAGGAGAAAGTCATCATCATGTGCGAATAATATTTTTCAGGAGATATTACTTCCTAGGAGCTCCGCTATATTATAATTTATTGCGGCATAATAACATCGAAAAAAATATCCCTCCTCCTGTTCACCATAATCAATTCAGTTGTGTTAGTGCTAACAATACGCTTTCACTATACATGCATGTATGAGCGGATCTCTGTTTTTGTTTGCCTTTGGTCGCTTCTGTATTTTTTGCTTGGTTTGTTAGATTGATATCATTATGGCCCTAGGCTGGAGTTATCATTCTTTTAGTTTGAATCTGGCAAAAGCTCCGTCTCTTTTTATAACGCTTTGATGATTTTCTTCTGTACTGTAGACTGTATAATATGGTTATTCCTCTTTTGGGGGTTCTGTCGATCCCCACTGAATTTTTTTGCTTGCTCTAACGTTATGTCAAAATCTGGATAATATGCGTATGACGTAAATGTATGACGAGCAGTCTGTATGGAGGTTAGGCTAGCAGTTAGGCAATTTCTGTTTTTTATTATTATTACCGGGAGAACTGATGAGTTGATTTTTGTGTAAATTCTATGACTTTATACCTATGATCCCACACAACCAGAGTCATAGGGCAAGTTGGTCAACCAAAACGGAGCCAGTTTTTATTATTCGCAATTATTCAAACCACAGGGATATATTAACGACTTCTATTCTAGAATTTTAGTTCTGATGAGAGCAGATTAAAATCATTGCGTTTTTCATTGATCCCATTTCAAAGTACATACATTTACTTTAGATGAGTGATTCCAAGCGGTTTGTCATACTGTCAGTCAAAATTATTATGGTTAGCCCATTTTACGTGGTAGGCTAGACATGCTTTCCAATTTGCAATCAAATATTAAAATTCTTCCATCAGTCTAAACCTACGCCTCAGAGGCCTTTTCTCTCTTGAAAATTGAAACATGTCAAGTTATTTCTCCCAAAAAATACGATGGTTCTAAAGAGCGCCTTGGGATGAAAGTAAAAAGGAAAATGTGTATCCAGAAGAAGAGTGCCGGAGACGACAAGGTACTATCACCAAGATTAGATTCGTTTTTAACGACTCTACTCATCTTCACGTTATATACAAAAAGAAAGCACGTATTTTTGGAAGGTCTTAAAGAAAGAATAACAACTTGGGCCGGAGTCAAAGGCATTGTAAGTTCATGTTCATTGTCGTGGATTCTTTTCGTCTCTTTCTCATTTCTCTACGAAAACTCTAGAGTTTCAGGAAAGAAGAGACTGCATGTTCTACTTATCACTAGAGTATGCATTATATATTGAAGAATTTTTTTTTCAAGAGGATCGAATGAATATCTGTCATAGAATGGAATGTGGTCCAATGTTCTTCGTTCTAGACGCTGTAGAATCTCGATGAAAATGAAAAAAAATGAAATGAAGGAGTACACTAGTTGATTAGAAGTTAGTGGAAAAAATGACAATGTGATAGAGTGCTGGCCTCATTAGGAGATCCTATAAATTCTCGAGTAACTGAAATGAAGCCATAATGCTGCTGCTATTACGTTACGACTACAACGCATAACTGAAGACTCGAATGCGCTAGCATTTTTATAATAGGACAACGCGATTTTGTTAGTGGCTTCTCTTCATGGACTCGTGCAGAGCGTGGGCCATTAGAATAGCCATTTAAGTATACAAAAGAACATTTTTTTGCATCCATTCAAGTTGGATGGATTGTTAGAGAAATCGCAAAAATTGTATTTTTCCAAGATCATTAGCAACTTTTTTGGGTGCGTACATTTGTACTTTGGGGCTTGGTTACAAAATTATTCCACCAGCTTTAGCAACTCAGTTTGCACTAGAAAAACGTGATTTTTGAATATGAATGCAAAGCTTCGTCGTCAGACCACCCATAAGCACAAACGTAGGCGTATAATGTAATTATCTTACTTAAAACTGCTGTAGTGACTTTGTGCGAATGTGCAAAAACCTTGATTTCATTACTTCCTCCCTTCATTTAGATTGTATGTATGAATTTATCAAAAGCTGAGCTTTGCCAAGAACTTGAAAGCATGTATCAATCAAGAAATGAAATTTTACTTTCTACCCGAAAGTATAAGCTAGCTTGGAAAGCGAAATAAGGATTAGCGCCTGTCGGAAGGATGACAGTTTTAGCGAAGTACACAATTATTTAATTTACGAAATTTGGGATGAAACTCCACTTGGCTTGATAAACAAACATGCTATATTGCGGAGAGAAAAGTCTGATGAGTTGAGAAATTTGCATGATACTTCTATTTAGTCCTCTAGAGAAACGGAGAAAGTGAACGTGGGAAAAGGGAATATTTAATTCAAGCGAGGAAGAAAGTTTCGTCAGAAAATGATGCGCTGACAAGAAAACAAATTGCACGTCTTCGTATGAATGAAAGCAGGAAAAGAATAATGATGTTGGTTAGAAAATTTTAGGCATTGAATTAGTTTATGCCTTCATAGATCACACAGAATATAGTAGACAGCTCTAATAAAATATGAATATCTTGGTGGCGTTGTATGAGTTAAGAGTGTTTAGTAATGTCGGATACCAGTAAGTAACATTGAATTAGTTTATGCCTTCATAGATCACACAGAATATAGTAGACAGCTCTAATAAAATATGAATATCTTGGTGGCGTTGTATGAGTTAAGAGTGTTTAGTAATGTCGGATACCAGTGAGTATTTGCGACTTGTGATATAAGTTAAGTTGGTAGATATACATATTTCACAAATATAAATGTGCAAATAGGTATATGTATCCAAATTTTATTCAAATTACAAAGTAGAATGTGAATCCTTTTCGCCGAACTCTCACTTTTGCTGCTGTCATTTTCACAGAGAGATTCTGAGGATGTCGATAAAGGATTAATGAATCAAGGTTAAGGATGAATATTTTTTAATATTCCAAGGGCAGGACTCACTGAAAGGAAAAAGAAGCACGTTCATGAATTTGCAAAGATTAAAAATGCTTTAAAATGTAATTCCATGTTCTAAAATATTAAAGATGCTCTGAAATCGTAGAAATTCCGCAAGTAGTGGCGATTATTAATACTATTTAAATACATTAGGAAACAATTAAGCTTTTATGGTTTAAGGTTTCAGTGTAAATAGAGCGCGTACAAACATTCTCACATTGTTAATATGCCTTTCCGCAAACCAAATCCCCGAAATTAAAAAAAAAATATGATAAGAATATTTTTAGGTGAGATTTGGGGCGATGTGCAACATCTTTGGAAAGAAGCTTTTAGCTTTAACACAAAGATAAAAATTTGTTTTCAAGCCTCCAGACTTACTTGGATACAACGTCGGGCTGCCCGCAAGTGAAAGTTCATACGCCTTTCACATCCTCTGCTACCCATTTTCCTCCCTTCCAGGCTTCCCTTTTCTCCACAGCACACAAGTCACATCTATTGGGTATTTCGCGAAATCGCATCACCTACTCATATTCCCAAGTCCCTATTTTATTTGCAATGTTCACCACCCAAACAGCTAACTTCATTCAGTGACGGTTGGAGGCACTCACTTCAACTCACCCGCATTTCAACCAGCAAACAACTGACTGTCGACTAAAAGAAATTCTTGACTAGAAGCAACGCATACATACCAGACCAAGCCAGACAAGAGTTCTGGCCACAATCAACTCCACAATTTGTATGCTCTTTGCAATACAGAATATTATAGAGAGGAGGGGAAGACTAAAAGCTTCTCAAATGCCAACTCACATGGAACAACCATGTAAAAGATGTGGTGTGAGTGTCAGTGAAAACGCTTTCAAAAGGCTTCTTATCCACGAGCAACTCACATTCTTGTGCTACTACGCTACTATTAGTACTACCACCACCACTGGCATATTTCTCTTCAACATTAAAAATATATATGTGGCTAGTGGCGAAAAAAATTGACATTAAAGGGAATAATAACCGTTAGAATTACAGTGAAAAATAATACTGCTTTACAGACCATCAGAAGCAACGTGTTTGTGCATACTAATTGCTTGTTTTCATTCCATTAAGGTGCTTTACATTGACAATTTGTAGTTTCACATGCACAGCCACACTTGCTAGTTGAGACATAAGCACTTTTTTTATTCACCCACTTTACTTCATCCCATTTCGCCAGTCGACACACACACAGCAAAGGGATGCTTTTAAGGTATTACTTTTCTCCAGAAGTAAACAACATTGTACTAGAGTAACTGGATTGGGATAAAGTCGTTTTCCAAAGAATATCCTAGTAATAAACGATATCTAAAGTAACAAAATACTATCCTCTTCTAACAAAAATCTAAAAACATTTTGTTTTCCTTCCGGAGAAAGGAAAAGACTTTTTTGTTTGCTCCTCTCTCTCTACTAGCTCTTTTCTCACATCGTTTTAGTGTGAGTGAAGACTTAATGCCAACGGATGAAGCTCCTATAGCGACTCACAAATAAGAGGGTCTTAATTGACAGAGAAATTGACGACACACCCTCAAACATGTTCATCCAGTGGAGCAGATGGCATTGTGTTTTTATTTTATTTAAATTATTCATTTTTGTTTACTTCTCTCCATCCATATCGTTTCCATATTTTAGCTTTGAATTGTTCAAACTTTCTCTTGTGTAGAAATTAGCACAACTGGGTTATTCAAATATACATAATACAAATATAATGACAGTGGATTCACTCTCCTTTTCTTTATTTTCCTTTTTGCATAATAAGTAGTCATCTAACTAAATATTAATTCGTTGAGATGTAGTATGTGTGGTAGCTGGTGGGCCTCTCCTGTGAAAAATTTGTCAAACAAAATTTTAACTATTTCTCTTAAAAACATACAAAATACACGTGAAATAAATTTTGTCTTTCCTCTTTGTTGTCCCTACAATGAAATAAAGGTCATTAAAATAGAAACATCCTTCCTTCTTTAGAGAAGCGAAACCTTACTTCTCAACTGTTCATTTCGACTTTTTTGTGCTACTCTTCTAAGTATTACCATTTCATTTTCCAGTTTTCAAAGAAGAGAGGAAGGAAAGAAGGAATATGAATGGTGTAAGAGCATTAAAGACATTTTTAAGAAAAGAATTTCAGGAGTGAGTGACTATGAGTCCATTAGTACGAATGCAGTTGTAGAATGTCTTAATTCCATTCCGTTCCTTCTCCCAGGAGTCTTTTCTTTTTACCTTTAATAACATCATTGAAAAATCTCTTGATGTCAGCCATTTCAACCTCTGTGATGAGGTCTTCATGAGTCAAAACGTCTACTTTTCCATTCACCCAAGTCATTCAATAAAAGAATTCAATGTTTTTTTTTTACTTTCAAAAGTGATGATTTCACAGAGCTTCCTTGCATACACTACGCACGCAATAGACTTGAAAATGGAAGTGTAATAAAAATCATAATAATAAGAAACGGTTATTTTTTTCATATTCCCATCTCCACTCTGAATGTAATATAATCGACTACAGAAAGAATTATATAGTCAAAACAGAAAGGGGAAAAATGTCGATTTTTTTGCAAGATTATTTTCATCACTGGGAAATATAGTTGGTGTGGCATATAGGTATCTCGATTATATATTGCAGGAGAAAGAGTGAGCGTGAGTGCCATTATTGCATTACATTCGCTAGAAATTCTATTCTCTAATGCTATAGAACCCATCTTCTTATTGGAACAAGGAAAGCAAAGTAACATTATGAATCTTTTATGGAGATTCACTCTCTGATCTTTCTCTCCTTTGATTGAAGTGCGTTGTATTCTGTCATTACCTCCCCATTTTCCCCACCAGTATAATCCCATGCTTTGCAAGCTAAAGCCGGGAATATTTTGCTTCGAGCTAGGCTTGCTTGCATATTATGAATCATTTAGAGGGCGCATAAAAAGAGCCAGATGGAAAAATAGAATGGGTGATTTTCTCTTCTTTTTAGTCCCCACTGACGAGAAAGGAAAAGATTAAAATTTGTGTTCTGGGAAATAGACCCGAGAATGAATGGGAAAGTGTAGGTGTAAATATCATGAAGTCTTTGAAGGGATCAATTATGTCTGTATTGTGAAATAAAGCAATAATTGTGAGTGCTCGAGCATGTTATCAAGATGAAATTAATTAGTATTAATGAATCCGTATCAGATCAGAACGCATTCCATACATTGCTTAACTTTCCTAATTTGAAGGGAATATACCAAACTTTTTTTTTATCAACAAGAAACGAGCTAATAGTCAAATCATTGGAATGCTCATAGTAGAGGAATTCCATATTTATTCATTCGTTAATAATACTACTGCGTAAGGTTAGAAATATTATATCATAGCAATTGAGTAATTTCTGTTGTTGCAAAGTTACGGGCTCCTGCGCAATCCTGCCGTGTGGCGTAGAACTGGCATGCTTTTGACCTTTATCGTAAGTGAGACGAAAGATATGGTGGAACTATTTTAGAGAAATGTGTGCCAATGGATGAAGATGATGATGATTGAAATAACTTAGGTATATTCGTTTTGTGAGTGCACTTGCTTTCCAACTTTATGTAATATGTTTGTTCAGAAACATCACAATACTTAATGTGAGAGCAATCATACCATCACAGACCTACTACTATTTAAGCTTGCTGTAGAAATCTGTACTTCCAAGCTACAGATTTTTTTTTCTTTTATACAAACATTACAAAGTAAAGTAAATAAAAAAGTGAAGGGCAGAAAAAGATTTGTTTTTCTCTTCTTCCATATAAACGTTAT
Organism: Seira musarum; assembly: GCA_027743895.1. Classification (NCBI taxonomy): domain Eukaryota; kingdom Metazoa; phylum Arthropoda; class Collembola; order Entomobryomorpha; family Entomobryidae; genus Seira; species Seira musarum. The sequence goes on from JAHZMX010000041.1 coordinate 6,875, forward strand.
ATATTCTTTATTTTTTTCGCTTTATGCCTGCTTAAGAGTACTAAAAGTAAAGCTAAAGTGGAGTGGCTGGGGCTGACAAAAAGAGAGTGGAAAATGTGTAGCAATTTTCTCTCAAGATTTCTCTCCTGTTTGACAGTATTTTTGTAAACAAATTCCTCTGGCAGCTCATTTGGAAAAGAGCATACCGAGTTAATTAAAAGAAGAGAGGAAAAAAAAGAGGTAATAATTTGCCCTGAAATAAACATGAATACATCCCTCAGCATCTACACACGACGTTTCAATACTTAGTTCTATTCTTTTTACATCCTGCATTGAAATAGAAAAAAAGGCTTTGGAATGTCGAGTTTTTTTTCCATGAGTTATGATGAAGTATTGGGAACATGAAACATGAAATGTTGGTGGAAACATGGATTTTATATTTCTGCAGTTTAGCATAAAATAGGAAATATTTATGTGGAAAAGGAGATAAAGTGGAGAATGCCGTGTAGGAAAGTAATAATAGTCAAAAGAGATGGGAGAAAAACGATGATGATAATGATGAAAGCTGAACAGGCACATTCTTTAGAGATGAAGTGCTCTTACATTACGAAAGTAAAGTAAGTTTCCGCCAAGTAGGGAATCGAATCATAATAGTAGTAGCACAAATATATTATAAACTCTAGTGAAAAGGAATTTAATTCATTTCTTGTAAATCGAAACGTACAAATAAATAACATAATATCATTTTAAGAGGAATTTGGGACTCCAAGTATTTCCACAATATCAGAAATTATAGTGCTGGCAAGGATATGATGGAAATTATTCAAATTCAAATATTTTCATGGAGAATATTAGCATGAGGGAAAACAATGTGAGAATGTATCTATCCATATCATAGTCAACAAGAAATAGTAGAACAAGGAAAAGGATGAAACATATTGTAGCGTTTCATGTTTGCTTAGCCTTCAGGTACCACTTTATTTCACTGTAAATAATATTTTCCACGATTTATGCAAAGTTTCTCATGTTCCGTGTAAAATGAATCCATCCATATATTTTATACTTTTTTTGCATGAAAAATGAGCTTATTTTTACAGGACATCCAACCCCATATTGCTTCCTGAATTTGATGACAAATGGGGTGAGAGTGACTATACATATCTCAAATTCCAATTTTCTGAAATCCCTTTTTACACCAAGCAAGCAAGAAAGGAGAAACGTTGTGCTCCATTATGAGGGAAATGAAGTTGGCTTTAGATGGAAACGCGACGACGACGACAACGACGGGGGATTTGGGTTGACAGAGATAAAATGAGAGAATTACCGTGTACTTTTTCCAATCTTCATCTTCACAGAATTAAAACGAAATAGTAGTTTTTATGACGCAGAATTCACAGAAGAAAATTCAATCTCATGTAGGAATAACATATCATGCCACATTTTAACATATTTTTTAACCATACATTTACGATTGTTTGACTTTTTTAGATTGGAAGCAGTTCGACATGACATGAAATATCTTGTAATAGAATGTAATGTAACGCAGAATGTACTACGTAAAATGTTCACGTTTTTTTTTGTTTTAAAATTTATGAAAGAACGTTTCACCTCACCCTTATAAACTTTGCTGTTTTCTCATCCTGGTCGCTGTCATGTCTCCGATGTAACCTCGACACTTGTCTTACCGACAACTGTGAAGTCTTCGGCAACGGTCTCTGGCTGCTCATGAGGAACTCAGCACTTGTTGACAGCCCAAGTCCACAACGAGGATGTTGACATAACCAGAGAAAGCCAGCTGTCGAGCTGATCAGATAGCGGATGCAGTAGTAGCAGCTACAAGCGATGGACCAGCACAGAAAGACTGGAGGAAATTGGCTCAGTTTTTCCTCGAACGGAATCAGCTTGACTTACTTTTATGTTGACCGAATTCAAAAGTAAAGTTTATGATAGGTGGAGAGAGGGTTGTCGTCGATAACCACCACAACTTCACCAGTTTTTTTTCCTTTTCGTGTTTTGTGCTGATTTAATTTTTATTTGGCTTAAGAAGGAATGTTCTTATCTCGAAATGAAATTAAAAGAAAAAACCAACCGATCCTTTCCTTCTTTTCAAAAGCAATCGCAATTCAAGTTAAAACAAAGGGAGGTCTGAAGACTTCACCCTTTAGAACGACTTCGACTTTATCCCAACATGAAAATCAATTTCCTTTGAGACTTGGGAGCTCAATCGAAACAAAAGGAAATTCCTCTATTTCACTGGCGACTTATCTTCGAAAGCTTCGAAGCGAACTCGATTTCTTCAGAATAGAGAGCGTCATACAATGTGTAATCTTAAAGCTGGGGACACACAGAACGATGAGTCGTCGGTCGCGTACGATTTTTGAAGGCGCAATGCGCCCTGAAGGGAGGGAGGTCTGAAGACTTCACCCTTTAGAACGACTTCGACTTTATCCCAACATGAAAATCAATTTCCTTTGAGACTTGGGAACTCAATCGAAACAAAAGGAAATTCCTCTATTTCACTGGCGACTTATCTTGGAAAGCTTCGAAGCGAACTCGATTTCTTCAGAATAGAGAGCGTCATACAATGTGTAATCTTAAGGCGCAGCACACAAAATCTACTCCTTTCCCTGTCAAATCCACACAATTTTATAACTGTCAGTCTTTCACCAACCTGCATCTAAAGTTCACTGACAGAGAAAATACACATGAAGATGAGATGGGTTGCTTGCTGAATGCAAATCAGCGACAATTCTCAACCATTTGTATTATATCATCTAAAAAAAGTTTGTAAAAGTAGCACAAGGCTAGTCTAGGTGGTATATGTTTCAACAAAAAAAGAGTTATTTCCCTTTTTCAAAGAATTCAAATGTGATGTGGTTAAGGCTTAAGCCTCAGTTCATTCATACGTTTTTTCCTTCCTGAACCAAGTACTATGTAATTCTGACTTTTGCTGGAGAAAATGTCCGGAGCAAACCATACAGGTAACTTTTTTTTGAAAAAAAAAACTACCACTGCTGCTGCACTTGATGTGATGGAAAATACGAGGAAATGAAGTAGAGTATTACAAGCCACAATCCAACAAAGGTACAAAAAAAACTTTCGACTCCTCTTTTTCACTCGCTTTAACGAAGTAAATCTCTGGAAACCCATTTCATTACTTAACTTTACGTTACGTACTCTTCCACCCTGAGAAGAACAAAGTACGCCTAGGAAACAAAGGGGGAAGACATGAATTCTAGTGTTCAATGTGCGATTTCATTTCATTAACTGAATGAGCCCAAATGAATACTCAAACACCAGCGAACCAACCAACCACCAAACTTATTATATCATGCCCCTCTCCAGTATTCAATGAAATGGAAATGAGGAAATAAACGGAATAATGTAATGCAACCGTAAAACGACAAAAGATTTGCGAAATAATGGAAAAAGAAAATTCATAACGGTCTGTACTACAATAGCGAATTTTCACTACACTACTTCTTTATCTCCATTTGAAGATATGGGAAAGTTGGAAAGAATTGCAGAGTAAGAACATTAAGATTTCCGAGAACCACGAAAAAACTTTTTTCTTCGTTTCTGTTATGATTTTCATAATGACTTTGCATCTAAATATGAAAAGAAGGATTCCAATCGTGCATGAAAGACACAGGATGTGTATATGATCCATCCCTATTCATGGTACCATAATCATAACGTAGCTGAAACGACTCATGACAGTTTATGTCTCGTCAAAGTACCAAGGTTCGTTTCAATTTTGCATAATGCGGGGGTAAAAAGCTGTAAACAGCGACCGACCTTGTCCACTGACTGATGATGTAAAGTGCAAGTGGTCGGTATTTTATGATCCATAAATGGGAAACCCAGTTCGTTTCAATTTTACATAATGCGGGGGTAAAAAGCTGTAAACAGCGACCGACCTTGTCCACTGACTGATGATGTAAAGTGCAAGTGGTCGGTATTTTATGATCCATAAATGGGAAACCCTCATTCTTGCATAATACTGCAGTAAAATATGGTGTGATAAAGTATTGCGGGACATGAAACGTTTTCTGCAAGGTTTTTGATAAATCGTTTTGGAGATCTACTATTGTATTCAGGAAAATTCCATTACTAAAACCAGGCCTGGATCTGAAATTGAAGCTTCTGCTTTTTGTTCTTGAGCTTCAATTTGGAAGCACGTTCTAATTTAATTATTCGTTTTCTGATCCTGAGAGAGCATTATTATTAAAGCTTTTTGTTTGATCGAGTGAATAGAATATTGTAGAAGATCAAAATTAATAAAAAGCACTTCCACAGCTCATTAGCACAATTGCTTCGTGAAAACGTGGGATTGGAACGCTGTCGACTATGTAGTTAGAATAAAATAAGAAGAAAAATTACTCCAACAAATTTGCTTACTGCTTAATAAATACTTACTTGTACAAATAAGTAGGTTGAGTAAGGCAAATAAGTTCTTTTATATTAATCAAAACTACTTTTGAGCAAAGGAAAAGTAGAGCAAAGGTATTTTGATGTTTTATTCGTATTACAACACCAAACCAGGTTTTAATTTCACTCGCTCGCTCATTTTCTCGTATTCACTTTACTTCTTTTGCAAATAAAGGAATTTCAGTCCTCTTGAAGTTCTAATGAATCTTTCTTCTCCTCTTTGCATGCAATATTATATACTTTCCCCTTCATCTTGGTTGAGTGTGTTTAGTGTTTTCCCTCGCTTCATGTTCATTTCCAGGGAACTAACATTTTCTTCAAGGACTTTAGTGACACGACACGCCAACTTATACATTTATAGCCCCAACACTGTATGGTAATCAAACAACATCCCCAAACGAAATGCAATTTTCTCATGGGCTTATTCTTCTGGCAGGGGGTACCTCACCCTACCTCATAGTTCAAAATGATGAGAAGAAAAGACTCTTTTTATTGACTGGGACACGCAGTATAGCATTCTAATTAATGTATACAAGAATGAGAATTAGATTTTCTACTCTTTTACTGTTCCAGTTATGAACGAAGTTGGGAGTGGGTAAGAAACGGACATTCATTTCCTACTGAACGAACACTTGTTTCCAGACTTTCCTATCTTTATGAATATGCATGACTTACGTTAGGGAAGACATAGTAAACTTTTGCAAAATGGAAATGCAAAATAGTAAACTTTCTTCAAATTTGAAGAAGATCTTGGTTATTATTTACCTACACTTAAGAAGAATGTTTTCTCTCCAGAGGAGGAAGTATAAACTCCATGTTTTTCTGTTTTGAATTGTCCACACGTTTAAATTTAATTATATGCACCTTTCTCAAAGTATTATTGCTTTTGTGGGAGATGGAGTTAAATAAAAGGACCTGCTCCAGCTTTTATAGCCTTTTGCTCTCTACTTAAAAGATTGTTCCATGAATATAAAGTTCCTTTAGTATACACATACATAATATTATCCGTTATTATTCGAAAAGTTTCACCACATTCCTCGGGAAAAGTACTCAGAAAGGCACGAGGAAGACAAAAGCATACTTTTGAAGAGAGAAACGACTGTGACTGAAGAGAAACATGAAGAAGAGAGAGAAGGAAATGTTTATAATTTAATACGCATAATAACCCTTTTATTTCCTATGGAGCAAGGAATAAACGAAAATGTTCACCTTTAAAGATTCCAGGAGATTCGTTTAACTCTTGAGAATACCAACACAAACACAACTACATTTTCATGAGTATTCACCCTTTGAAGTTTTATTTTCGGTTTGGTTGGATGCTGACGATGACACACGAAGAAAACATAAAATCCATGTGATGTGGAAAATGGAATGAAATTGAATGGGATACTTTTTGGAAAAGGAGACCCTACAAGTTAACAAAATGTGTAAATAACGTTGCCTTTCTACACACCCGACGCCACCATATGGCTATGATTTAACTTGCTACGACTACGACAGATTCGTACTATTTGTACCTAGTAGTACAACGTGCGTGCTCTCCGTTTGTTTGTTGGGGTAGGTAGTACCAAAAATGAGATCGCGATCTATCAGAAAAAAAAAGTTTTGATCTCTCTTTGAAGAAGAAATAAAAGGGGAAACGAGAGAAAGAGACGTGAAATGGACTATTGATCTTTGTCAAAAGAAAGAAGAAAACATTACATCGGGTTATGCTATTGATTCATTTGTTAACGCACCTGTTCCTCCAATTTCATCACATTAGTTAGAGCCTCCTCGCTTTTATTATTATTTGATGCTGAAATTGAATTTGATTCAATTCATTTTATGAGCATTCTTTTCATTTTGGCTCAAGCTTTTGTCTCCTTTGACATGAAACTACTTACTGAAATAATTTTGTTTTTTAACTCCCTAAATAAGTAAAAGACTATCTCACCCCCTTTGGCAGATTTTCGAAACAAATAACGCAAAATTTTCAACAAAACGCCATTTTATCCCAAACAAAGTAAAGT
>JAHZMX010000042.1:0-10272 GCA_027743895.1 Seira musarum
AATTCATGATTATATTTTTTGTGCAATTGGAACATCTCTAAACTTCCGTACACTTTATCGCAAATTCTGCAATATAATTTTGCAGTAGACGGACCAATATCACTGCAACTGATTTTTTCATGTTGATCTAAATAAAACTGATTCAAGAACGTTAGGCCACATCCTTCGCACTTGTATTGTCGCCGTTTATCCTCAGGAAAATGAGCTTGCTTGTGTTCGCGTAAATCCTCCAGCTCAATAAAAACTTTGCCACATGTTGAACATTTGTAAAGTTTTAGATCATCATCGTCGGTCAGCAAAAACCGCCGAGGCATTTCACCAGATTCAACAGCCGCTTCACGCTCCTCATCGTTCACGTGACTCCATCGATGGGCTAGGTCATCATCGGGATGCAACGGTTTTTCGCAAATCTGACAAGGTTTGATTTTTTTGTGGCGCTTAATATGTTTTATTAATCGGTCTTGGTTCGTAAATTCTCGTAAATCGGGACATAATGTGCAAACGAGGACCCCTACGAAAAAAAATGAGGCATAATTTAAGACCAAATGAAAATCGATTGAATTTGTTAAATTTTTTCCATTGCAAACCACGCCACTTTATATTTTGCACCATTTAAAAAGTAACAGAACAAGCAGGATATGCGAATGTGTTGTAATCATAACATTTTAAGAATATAACAATGAATAAAATCAATGTAAAGTCCATGGCCAAGGATGCATTTGTTGGTTGTTATTGCCGGAGGGATTTTGATTCCCCGAAAATCCCGCGTGGCCTCCATGTGGCGCTGATGGAGGTTGTTGCCATTGGCCTGAATTCAGTGCTCCACCCCCGAACGTAGCACTTCCAACCCGTGAATGATGTGGACCATGAGAAATTTGCGGAATATGAGGACCATCCTGCTGGGAAGCGTCGGAAGGAGCGGGACTAGCTGACGTTGAAGCATGGTGGTGTTGGTGTTCTGAGATGGGAACGACAGACCGGGTTTGGCTAGTATTATTTCCAGACACGGACAAACCAACCTGCTGCATTATTGCAGTTATACATTTATTAACAAAGTTACTAGCGATAGAAGGATCGCTAAAAACAATTGATGGTCCGTTTGTAGGAACCGCAGGCGGTGGAGCTTCCGGAACTTCTTCGACAATTGGCTTCACTTCTGCTTTTGGGCGCTTTGCTTTCTTAAGAAGTGTTCTACACTTTCGAGCTGAGGGAGGGTTTGAACTAGAACTTTGAGGTTCTGACGCAGATGTAGAAGGAGTTTCAGTACCATGTCGCGTTTTTATGTGACGTGTTAGGTTTCGTTTTTCTTTGTATATTACATCACAATGAGGACAAGGGAAACTTCTTTTTATCTTTTCTTCCAGAGGCAATCCTGTTGTTTGGTATTTTGCATACAACATTCGACGTTTCAGTCTTTCGAGAGGTGTCATGAGCTGACCGTTAGATTGATTCAAAATATCATCACAAACATCATCAATGGATTTGGTTTCATTATTCAAAAACAATGGCTTTCGCCCTTCCCACTTCTATTTGACGTTCAGTTCTATAAAGAAAATGACAAAAACCAAATAAAATTAGTTTGACATTTGAAAACTTAGAAAAGTGAAATAAATATCCCACGTCAAAGGTTCGTATTCTTCTACCTTTCTACATCGGGTGCGTGAATCGTGTGGGATCCATCAGCATTCCATCCTTTCGACATTTTAAAATACATTCCATCCTTGTGTAAAATTGTTGCACCACAATTTTCGAGACGGTAATCACAACGGAAGTATTCTGCTCCGGATTTAAAGTTAGTCGCTCGTCGAGTGTAAGAGTACTTCCGATTACAAGCCAGTTTGTAGGTAATCTTGCTTTTCGTAGTGCTGGTGTATGCCAGAACTTCGATTTCAGGAAGTGACGTCTTCTTAACTTTCACTATATTCAACAACATAACACGATAGGCAATTGCTCAAATATTAATAACAGCTAATCACAAATTTGCTTATTNCTTCTACCTTTCTACATCGGGTGCGTGAATCGTGTGGGATCCATCAGCATTCCATCCTTTCGACATTTTAAAATACATTCCATCCTTATGCAAAATTGTTGCGCCACAATTTTCGAGACGGTAATCACAACGGAAGTATTCTGCTCCAGATTTAAAGTTAGTTGCTCGTCGAGTGTAAGAGTACTTCCGATTACAAGCCAGTTTGTAGGTAATCTTGCTTTTCGTAGTGCTGGTGTATGCCAGAACTTCGATTTCAGGAAGTGACGTCTTCTTAACTTTCACTATATTCAACAACATAACACGATAGGCAATTGCTCAAATATTAATAACAGCTAATCACAAATTTGCTTATTTTAAATTGCATCAAATTAAACTAATCTTGAAATCGTGCTTTGTTCTGTTACAATGCGGTTTGCAATGGAGCCCATACAAATAATGTATTTANGCTCGTCGAGTGTAAGAGTACTTCCGATTACAAGCCAGTTTGTAGGTAATCTTGCTTTTCGTAGTGCTGGTGTATGCCAGAACTTCGATTTCAGGAAGTGACGTCTTCTTAACTTTCACTATATTCAACAACATAACACGATAGGCAATTGCTCAAATATTAATAACAGCTAATCACAAATTTGCTTATTTTAAATTGCATCAAATTAAACTAATCTTGAAATCGTGCTTTGTTCTGTTACAATGCGGTTTGCAATGGAGCCCATACAAATAATGTATTTAATAATGAAAATCAACTTACCACAATGTTTCGATAAAATGTGATCGCGCATTAAAGTTTCCAATTGCACGTCTTCTCCTGTCACGTCGCGTTTCTCGAAGTACTTCTTCCCACACCTCGTGCACTGCAGAGCTCGATGTTGTTCTCTAATGTTGACAATGATTCCTCGAAGTTTTAACTTGCCGTCAACAAACTGGAAAGAATTAGTAACGAGAGTGTTCACAGCATCATCAAAAGTTTCNCTCGTGCACTGCAGAGCTCGATGTTGTTCTCTAATGTTGACAATGATTCCTCGAAGTTTTAACTTGCCGTCAACAAACTGGAAAGAATTAGTAACGAGAGTGTTCACAGCATCATCAAAAGTTTCATTATTGGCACTGGTCGAGGTAGAACTAGAAGCCTCAGGACGTTGCGACGTGTCCGAGACTTGGTGAATGTCATTGTTCATCTGCATAACGATTCGACCTATGAGATCATCCTTCCATTGAGAAGCTGCTTGATTAGATGCTACTTCAAGCTCTTGAATATTAGAACTGTGGACATAAATTAAAAACATTGCACTAATTGAAGAAAGCAAAAATCGCAAATAACCCTAAAAGCTAAAAACTAATAAAGTTTTGTACGAACCCAATATTAATTCTTTCAGTCTTCAGATTTTTTGGCGGTCTTCCTCTTCCTCTAAAAATTTCAATTTGATTTTATATTCTTAAAAATTCTTCTTCCACATTTGAAGATCGGTAGTAATGATCATGCGTACCTTTTCAATTTCGACCTTTGTAGTTTAAATTTATCTTCCCCTTCTGAATTACTTGCTGCACCAGCATCGTCGTCAGAATTCACAAAACCTTCAGCATCAAAGTCTGGTGAATTATCCACAACGTCGTCTGGACTTGGAGGAAAGTCTTCCCTGTAATCGGCTCTCGTCGCGGCAGCTCGTTTACGACCTCGTACTAGACCTTGCAATGTTTCGCCTTTCAACTCTTTCAACAACCGGCACATGAAAAGCGTCATCTTCAAAACTAGGCTCATCACCAACGCCTTCATCAGGAGGAAAAAATGAATCGTCGAATTGTCCATCATCATTGTCATCGTGAATAAAAACTCCAGTGTTTTCATCGTCCCTTGGCTCAAGTTTAATATTGATTGGGAACTGTTGGTCATCTTTTTCAACTACATTTTTTGCTTTGATTATTCCAGTGCTCACTAAAAAGAAATGATGAACGAACCTTAATTAGCTCTTTATTCATTACGCCCGAAACATGCGCGGATTGTTCTCCTTATCAGCGAACGAGGTCATCTTAACGAACGAATACAAGGCAGGATTCATCCCCCATCCTGACTGTGCTATGGAGCTGATCAATATGACTTTGGACATCTTCAACAACTTCCCGGAGGTCTTTAAGCGCTGCACAAACCGCTTTCTGGAGTTCGAGCAGCTTCTCCTCCTTCCCACTTTGAATCGTTCTTCGCTGGACATACAGGACAACGAGACTTAGACAATCACCACACACGGTTATATTCTCTCCATAGGGAAGGTCCAGAACGCCGTGCTTGTCTTTCTTCGGCTTTTTACCACCATCCTCCTCATCCCCAAGACGTAGGCCAAGTTCTCCGCAGAACCTTTTAAATGAATCACGAGCATCGTTACTAATAAATCGGCTGCGTTTTTCTTGAAACGAGTAGCAGCAAATGAGGCACAGGTTTTGACTTTGATTCATGCTCCTTCCTTCCAGTCAAAAGTCACACAGACACTGCTAAAGGTCCATCTTTAAGACGTTAGGATTCTTCCCAAATTATTGTTGGTTGAATGTTGAGTCTACAATCTATTTCATTGGCATATATTATTTAGGACTTTTAATTCTCTCTTCAATAATAATTTCTATTTGTACAGACTAATTTTCCTCCGAAAAATCTGGGGCATATGTGGACTCTTTCAGGCTTTTGTGCTTTTGGGTGAGCCATGCAAAGCAAAATGAAAAAAAAAGAAATCGACCCAACGTTGGGGCACCATGCTACATGTAGAAAATTATTGCCGAACTTAATTGAAAACGAAAGTTAACCATGTCCGCAAGTTTTAATTGTTTCATCCATTGTCATTTGTTGCTAGTCATTCAAGCTTAGATTTCGTTTTTCAATGATAATTGATTGATAAACAATCATATTGAACAACATACACTACGATACGTCAAGCCTCATTTGCCGCATATAATTCACGTTTGCTGAAAGCATCCGCTAATTGAGTGAAGACATTGGATTATTGGAAACGTTCCTGTTTTTTTCGTAAGCGTTCCATCTGATGAGGATTATAGTCATTAAAATAACTGAAAGCGTAAGAGAGCATAAAGTTTTATTCATTATCAAACACGAGTTCCAGTACTTTTAATCAATTGAAGAAATTGCATTTTAGAATTACATAGTTGCCAAAATCAAGCAACACTTTGGAGTTTTATGTAGTACCTTTTGCTGCAGCTTTTAACGTCAAAGTCATTCAACAATATTTTATTAAGGTGGCTTAAAGTAATTTTATTTGTGTCAAATAATCCATCCTTTTTGCTATTATTTTTATTTGTATAACTTACTTTAATTTTTATGCTTCAAATCAAGTTTTAGAGACTAACAACAAAAAAATGGACAGCTCTGGCTCTAAGTTTTCCTGGACCACTCCAAGGACCCCGCCTCCACCACCGCCGCCACCTCCGCGGATTTATGCTAAACGAAGAGTAGCCAAACCTCAAGGTCCATCGTTGATGACGGCGATACCATCACTGAGCAGTTTGAATCAACCAAATATACTTGCTAACCAGAACACAAGTCCCGGCACAATCCAGCGGATTTGGAAACCAAGCCGTTACTGCTACATCGCCGGTTTTATTGGGTACTCCATCAATGGGAAAGAACCCAGCCACCACCGCCAAACTTCCCCAAGGGATATTCACTATCCAACCTTCTGCCGGGCAAAGGCCCTCAAAAATGACGTCGCCCATGAAATGTTATAATGAAGCGGTGGGATCCTCAAAGCTCTCTAACCCTCGGCCACCACCTCAGAAGAAAGCGAAGCCATCCGTTAAGGATAAACCGTAAGTAATTCAAGATAGCCTATTCAATGTATACTAATTTTTTGGCGAGTAACCGTTTTAGTTTGGAAAAACTCAACAGACAAGGAGAAAATCTACCTGCTATTGGGGGCAGGCCCCAGCAAGTCCCTGATAAGGAGGGAATCACTGGGTTTGATAAATTTCAAGAGGTCATTATTGACGATGGCAGTGGAAATCCATTCCCGGTCCGTTTCTATGTAGTGGTTGAAACGGATCCCAGTGACCAGTTTGTCGGAGACCTTCGAGCAGTGGAACCTGTTACAGACCTCAGCTTGTTTCTTAAGAAATGAGTGAAATCGAATTCTTTATTGTGTTAAATGTGACCTGTTTATATTACATAGTGTTATGGTAGGATTGTTTAATTTTTTATTAGATTTTTAAAAGATTAAAGGAACAATTTCATAATTTGTCGTAGATTTGTAATAAACATTTTTTTGTATAATTTTGAGTTTCAGTCTGGTTTTTCTTTTACTGATGGTCATAATGATTAAATTTGACAGAATTAAGGATTTGAAGAAACTGTTATATGAAATGAATTTACGATTAGTAAGGGAAATGCCAGGAAGATTATGAAGTAATTTTATTTTATTTGGTTCCAGTTCTTCTTTATGTGTTGCATTTTCAGGTATATTCTGACTGTTGGGGTAAATAATTATGTAAGTACATTTTAATATTTGATAGAATATATTTACCTCAAATTCTTTAAGTGTATGTTTCGAACTCCTTGATGTCGGTATGAATAGGTATACTTTTCATTATTCGTAGAATTTGCAAGCACAAAAATTTTAGATTATTGTTGTGAATTATGTTATGCATATGAACAATATGTGCCTATGTAAATTATGTATTCCTAACTTTTTGTTGGTACTGATCAAAACAGTTCAATAAACCATTTTATGCCATCTTATCGCTATACATCCATTGTAAACAAAGAATATAGACATAGACATACATATTCTTTGTAAATTCTTAAGTTAAGTGGCATAAAATAAATTCTGTTAACGAGAAATTGAAGTGCGAATTTTCTCACTTTTACGACTGAACAAATCTGAAATCGGCTGCATTTTCTTGGAACGCATATAAATGCAACTGCATGCTTAAGCGATGTGCTTTGCGCATTTCAATAAAATGCATTGTTTTAATTTAATTATGTCAGGTAATCTGTAATTATCGAGTTTTACCAATTTTTCCCCAATGACGAACCTGAGTCTATTCAGCTACTACTACGGGATATTAAGCAACGATCATGTTGTGTCTATCAATTTATACAATGTCAATCACCGAAAACGTCAGCCATGTAAAAGTTTTTAAATATGTGAATTCAGCTGAAAAACATTCTAGGCCTGTACGAAAAGGTAAGAATTATATCAACAAAGCCCTTGATTATTATCTAATATAAAAACAATTGATGAAGACGAAGGTAATGATACTGAGACTCATCACGAGAACCAGACCCTCAAAGCCCAGACGGAAAATAATACCGGAAGTGAGCAGGCAGAAAATAAAACCAACGAAGTTACTGAAGAGAAAGGTTATGCTCACTCGCTTCTCATCATGAGCAACCAAAGTTTGATGGATCATGTACAATGGTGGGGAAATGCTGAAGAGCGTCGGAGAAAGTATCCAGAAACTGAGAATCCAGAATTCGAGAAGAGGGTATATGTTGCATACGGCCAATGCATCTCTAGATGGCCCATCTTGTACCACAAGCATATTGCGAAAGTATCGAATCTGGATGTGATCATTCTTGCTTACATCGAAATGCTCAGAGTTCACTGTAAAGATCATATTTTGGAAATGTATATGAATTTATTTGAAAAAGGTTATGCCAGAATACAGATGGATAATTCGATAACCTATTCTAATCAAACATCACTTTTGTAAGATGGACATGCTAAGTTACGTAATTGGCGAGTGTGTTTTAAATCCATTTTTTAAACTTTATTTTTCAATATTGCATTTGCAGCAATAAACCAAACCTCTCATTTTCCGATATGGATGACTTGGAGAATTTAATCGAGTTATCTGCTTTCACTCAAGTCTATGTCTCGTGGTCCAGGTGTAGTACTAAAAAATCTTTTCATTTAAAAGAGCTCTAGTAAATTATGTGGATTATTTTCTCAATTTACTTAGATTTCCAGTATATCCAGTCGATCCAATGGGAAATGAGATAAAGGATTCATGCTTTATTGAAGTTGTGGCACGGCTTCACGCTATTGACTTAACCATGGTCGTTGCAAAAATTCACACAGGAATGATAGCGTACTTGATGGGCGTGAAGCTCAAATTAGTTATAAAAATGATGCATGTGGAATTTAAGGGAATCAAAGGTCATGATACCAAGACTAACCATCGGAGGATTGTATCAAAGAGATGTCTGGTTGTAACAATGGCCTTAGCGCAGTTTCTATTTCGAAAGGTTGTTTTCAAATTACCATCATCATTTCCAAAATATATTGAGACGTATAAGAATTATTGCTCGTTTAATCAATAGAGTCAGTCCTTGATCAACCATAAAGGATGTGCGCATGACGCATTTCAAGAATTTTACAGGAAGAAGGAAAATATGTATTTGGATGTGGTGGAAAAATATGGAAGAAAACCGAGCTGGAATCTAAAGAAACATGGAAATGCTTCAACAGAAGAATTTGATTCTAAAAACCAAAAAGTTCATGGCAAGGACAATAGCAAGGATCAAAATGTTGATAAAGCTTTGGGAAATAATAATAACGATAAAGGAGGTGACGGTGACATTGAAAGTAAAGACGCAGATGTAGACAGTAAAGAAACTGTTAATAATGATGAAGGGAATGAAGACGTTAAGGACAGCAATGAGCAAAACAAAGATATTATATAAAATGCACAAAAGAAAAAGTGCAAAACCTTGAGTTTTCACTCGGATTTCCTATTTATTGCCAGCATAATTACAGGGGGGAACACGTTCAAATTCAATCAAATTTTGTAGTTGATAGTCCTAAACGGTCGACTGGTTAGAAGATTTAATACTTGGTTCAAAAAAAAAAAAACATTCAAAAATACCAACAGTTTTTTACGGATATTTTGAAGCTTGTTGAAGTAAAACGAATAGGAATAGAAAACCAAGTTGACGTTGTCTACGTGTATAGGGAATGGTACTGGAAATTATAACTGTATATCCTGGAACTTCGTTGCAAACATTCTATTTATGTACATACGAAAAGGTGAACGCTCGATGTCTACGCATAAGTGTTCCCTTATCTATCCCAACTCTCCCCTTCTGTTTACACAAGCTTACAGCTACGACTACGACTGCTTTTTCGCCCTTTTCTAAATGGAAAGTTTTCCTGTCCTCCCATGAACCACGGGAAAAGAAAGGGTTTCCTGGGACTTTGAGCACCCACGCCGATCGATGCATGTATCTTCCCGAAAACTTCGTCAGAAGCATTTTAGAAGGAGGATTCCTTTTCAGTTCGCTTCTCTATTTCGATATTTTCCATCTTTCAGCCATCTCCATTTTCATGGAAAAGGTTGCGGTTGGGGTATTCAATTAGGGCACAGATTTCCTACGAAATTCATAGTTTTGAAAATACATAATTCAACCCATTTGCATGATGCATTTGAGCTTTTCATGAGTAAAGAATGAATATTTATATTTAATTGTAATATGTATCATGGGACTCTTCTCAGCAACCCGAAAGTACAAAAGGCATAAAGTGTTCATATGCACATATTTTTTAGGGTTCCCAAGTTGGGGTGCATCTAAAAATTCAGTACACCATCGGATAATCTCAACCTCCTTTTTTACCCTCTGAAAAAATCATGAACATGTAAAAAACAGACTAGATATTTTGGCACTCATGATCAAGTACCCATACCCAATCATCATCATCCTGTTATACCGGACAGGCACTCCATTAAAATCTCCACGTCAGTAATAATGCACAGGTATAACATGTATTACACTCTCATAAAAATCAACGTTTAGAAACAAAGAAACTTCATGAAACATTGTTGTCCGTTAGTCCATTTTCTAGGTAATGTGACGTATGTGCTATAGCTAGTTGGCTTAATAACCGGTTTCAAACCGGTGCGGTAGCCGTGTGACATTGGAAATAGACAAAACGGACGACGAAAATACTGGTCATGGTACCTGCTGGAACGTAATATGGAATCAAGTTGCCCCAATAATATATTCAAAGGTTCCTTAATCGTCTCACCTTTGACAAAAATAATTCCCTTATTTCGGGTGCCCAAATATAAAGATGTTATGTTTAGTTTGTACTAATACCACCACTACTATAATATACATACATACATGCACAAGTGGGAAGGATGAAAAAATAATTTCCTCCGTTTGTCCTCCCCTCACCCTGGCAGAGAGAGTCCTTCTCAGAGCTCAACAACCTCAACCCTTTTTCTTCTATCTTCTCACTTCTCCATTGAAATTGGTTGGATTGGAGTCGGACGGTCGGTTCTCCACGATC
>JAHZMX010000043.1:0-21711 GCA_027743895.1 Seira musarum
TGTCTTTTATATGAGAAGAAGTTTAAGGGCCTTTTATGAAGCAATTTTTATGAAATTTTTTCTTGACTTTAGCCCAGCACTCGAGAATGGGTTATTTCTGAAATTCAACAATCTCTTTCAATTTCGGTTGCGAAGAGAATCTCACGGAATCCCGATACCCTCTTTTTTCTACCATTAGCCAGCCATTTAAGTTCTGAAATGGAAGACACAATTTTCCTTTAGGATGTTGAGAGTAAATATGAATGAGCATTTTTTCAAGAGTCAATTCAATCAGACGAACAGAACAGTTTCTAGGCGAGTGGAAAATGGAGATGGAGTACACGAGTACACATTATACATTTAGCTCAATTTAATACTTTTTTATTTCCCAAATTGCTGTTGACTTTTAAGTTGCATACTTAAATCTCCTCTTGACACAAAATCTTTAAATGAGATTACTTTCACATCTAGAGGCATACTCTCCAACGAAAAATAGAATGTCCCCGTAAACTTTTCCTAAGAAGGAATGAATGAATTAAATGATTTTAATATGAACACTTGATGTTGTTCTGCGCACAAACATTTGCATTATTGTTTGTTAAATTGCATTTCTAGTCGACTATCAAATTCCCTCAAAGCAGCAAACGTTTCTTATAAAATAAAATACGGAATAAAGAAGCTTGTTACGCGCTTGTAATTCAACTAGTCTCGTTCCAGTTTTGAACGGAAATCTTTAAATTTGGTTTTAGTGAATTTTGCAAAAGCTCAACTGTCCAACACTAAAAAATTTAAGCAAAAAGTAAATTTAATAAACTCGGAATAAATGCGTTCGTAGAATTATTTTAATATGAACACTTGATGTTGTTCTGCGCACAAACATTTGCATTATTGTTTGTTAAATTGCATTTCTAGTCGACTATAAAATTCCCCCAAAGCAGCAAACGTTTCTTATAAAATAAAATACGGAATAAAGAAGCGTGTTAGGCGCTTGTAATTCAACTAGTCTCGTTCCAGTTTTGAACGGAAATCTTTGAGTTTGGTTTTCGTGAATTTTGCAAAAGCTCAACTGTCCAACACTAAAAAATTTAAGCAAAAAGTAAATTTAATAAACTCGGAATAAATGCGTTCGTAGAATTTCATTTGCAAAAAAGGATGAAAATAATGAGGTTTCTGTATTTTTAACGGTAAAAAAGATGGAGCTCAGCCGAAAATTAAGCTTAAATTGATGGAAGAGATACTACTTTTCGAAATAAAAGGAAAGACTAAAAGCCAGTCTGAAAAAGTATTAAAAAGTTCCAGTATGAAAGCCTGTCAGCTTTTAAGACGCTCAGAGTTGTGACAAGAATTTTTCATGACAAACACGTATGAAATATGATAAAACTAAATTAATGTTAGAGCCAAGCTGTCAAGAGCATTATTAGTACGCTTTTTCAGCACGACGTAATTCCAAGAATTATACAAGAACTAAAGTGGAACTTGCTTTTTGTCTTTATTCATATTTCATTCGTATTTCACTTAAGGAGTTTCGCTTTTCCTGCCTTTCAGGCATTAAATATATATGGAATCGGTAAAAAGTGCAAAGTAGAACAATAATTTCATTATACTAGCGACGTAGCGACTAGCATAGAAAGTAATAGACTATTGCAAAAATTACGTCTGGTAATATATTTTTGACGAAGGGAGAAACAATTTTTTTAAAAATTTGCAGATAAAGTATTTATCACATAATTTCTTAGATCTTTTAAACTATTAAATTTTTATGTTCTACCGTGTGCTGCATAATAACTTAATTAAATTCTAAATGTAAATCACAGCAAAAATGTCGACCAAACCAAGACTTTAAAAAAATCCCATCACCTATACATATATTAAAGGGTTTTATATGACAAACAATCGCCGGAAATAAACTGTATCGCTGAGCAGGTTGGGTTAATGAATTAAAAATGCTTACCATAAACGTGCATATTATGATTAGGCCAAGTACAATTTTTTATCCTCTTAAAGTGTTGTTCTAATGAATGATTTAATCAGTGATGAAAAGACATTGACATTATCGCAAAAATGGTTAGTGGTTGGTCGCAGAGTCTCGCGTTTTTGGACAAAATGAAGGGGTTAAGCTGATGTTATCAATCAAGAAATGCATAATATACAATAATATATATCCAAGAGCTTGCTTCGATTTCAGGTTGAGCTGGCATCAATCACTTCAACGATTCCATATAAGAAAATCTCAAATATAGATAAAAATCTTTCACTGTCATATCCTCGCACGAGATATTCGTTTACGATAACGCCACCATCATTCGTCAGCTAATTTTTACTATGCTCGTCTTCTAGAGAAGAATGACTTGATTGAGTCGACAAAAATTTAAATCCCACACTACCATAACATATTTGCTCGCTCACACTGCTTTGCCACAGACCATGTACGGTTGTTGAGACCGGGACAAAGAATGTCTTTTTTGTCCTTCTAGTTTCTCTAAGAAAAGGAAATCTGTCATCATGCTGATCGTTAGGATCATCACTCATTCTCTAATCACGAAAAAGGCATGATATACAGAGGTTTTCGATGCGTGGGGTAGTATGCTCGGACGATAGTAAAAGTTGTTTTCATATTAAATGAAGATGTCTTTTGGTACAGCATAAAATCATATTTTATTTTGGTGCATAAAACGATGAAGATCTCTGCAAATGCACTTTAAATTGGCAACGTAGTTAACAAGGAATATTTTATATTTTCAGAGCCGAAAAGAAGAAGGGCATATAACGATTAATAAGTGAAGGAAAATCTCGGAAGTATAACATTACTTAATTGGTAAACTACGTTATAAAAAGTTCTTCTCATCATCATAAATCAAGTCGAACATTCTCTCAGGTTTTATGATCTTTTTATAAGAGCACACTTTCTTCTCTTGCAGAAATAGCTTGAAAGATTCAAAAACAAACTATATATATGCAACAAATATCTATTTTTGTTGACGACAACGACAATGATAAGATCTGAAGTTGTCGTCGACATCTATTCCTCAAAGAAGAATCCTGGTCCTGGTCTACTTCCGATAAAATAAAGTCACAAACTCTGCGTCCATGTACGTATTCTGAAGATGAGTCTGTGTGACATTTTTCACCAAATACAAGTCATACTTACGACGCTCCAATACAAAGACAAGTAAAGAAATAAAAATCTTTTTATTGTTTTTTCGTCTCCGGTCCACTGCTTTTTATGAACGAACTGACCTATAAGATATTATTATATAAGGACACAAACATTCGTTCAATGGACAGGACAGAGAATCTTTAGCAGACTTCAAAAGGCAGGCAAAGTTGAAATTGGAGTGACTGTTCAAACATCATTACTCAATGTATTTTTAAAAGAGTTTTATGCTCAGACAAACTCACTAACTCATCATGAACCATAATATTCTTCGACTTTTATAGTAACTATATTTCCAAAAAATGATACTTATAAGGGAGGTGAATGAATGCTAAGATTCAACTTTTTATAGTACAATTATTGAATGGACTGACCTACCGCGCTCGGTCGTAAAACCTTAAAGATTCTCCTTTTTTTGCAGTTTACCTTAGGATAAAGCCCCAAGTACGCTAGGTTCTTCATATGCTTATTGCAATCATTTGCCTAAAAGTTATTCTCAGAGTATATATTGAGTACAAGCCAGGCTCTTAAATCGACATTGTTGACGTCTCAAAAGACGTAATAATATTCGGATAATTGAAAGTTAATTTTCCACTTGGAATCCATCCTTGATCACCGATTCGGTCAATGACCATGATCTAAATATTTTATAATTTACAACTTTCATGAAATCCTTTTCAGATCAAAAGCTATTAATATTTGTGATCCAATTTATCTTAATAACTCTGAAAATTCTTATACCGACCGATGAACTCATTTGACATTTATTTATAACATTCCATCGTAGAAAGTCATTAAAATAAAATTACATGAAAACGAATTCCTTGAGCGTCATTCCATGTGCACGCAAAGAAAAAAGTACTTATGTCCCATAAACAAATGCATTTTATAGTTTCAAAATGAAATTTAAATTTAAATTACATTTGATTGACTGATTTGATCAGTAATGCCGATCAAGAAAATGGTGATGATGTGTTGCTACCTGCTAACCATAATATTCTCATTATCACCACTCGCCACCTTATCACAAACAGCCTCCTGATCCACCCTAACAACTTTCTATTATAGCTTTAGATTGATTAGCCATGCGTGCCTCCGTACAATAAAATGTAATTTAACTTACCAATATTCCGCAATATCACGCTCACGTGCCAGACAATGTTTTGTTGTTATTACCATGAAGTCCTACTCTTATTATTACAAAGCTAAAAGTCAAGTAAAATTAACACAAAAGATCTCACCGTTTCGCACTATATCGATCACCCACTGATACTTACTTATGCATGCCTCTATATATTACTGTCACGCTAATGTTGATTTATGCTAATCACAAAAAAATGAATCATGTAACTTTTGCTAATGATGCTACTACGTATCGATCATGATGATAATAATCATTATTCATTATTTGAAAAAAATCAATAAAGATCGCCAACAAGGCAAATGGTAATTTATTTTTATATTGATTGCAAGTAGGAGGAAATAGAAATTCTTATTTTAGCCCTAATGATCTAGATGATCTGATCCGATGCTTTTTAATGAATTTCGGGTTCATTACAAAACTAGACCACTGGGAACAGAGAAAACATGGATTTTTTTTTGCAGAAACATATACGTGCCTTTTTACTTAGCCAGTCAAGTCCAGTCTTGCCTCATTAATTTTACCGAGAAAGTTTAACCCGATTTTTTCACTTGTGATGCAAACCATGACCCATTTCGAAAAAAAGAAGTTAGTGAGCGTACAATACTAAAAAGGGGAGATATCAGGAATCATGTGACAAAGTCACTTATTTTAATTGCTAGTGACTAACAAGCAATGGTTAGGGGAAAGCTTCTGAAAAATGATATCTTTAGCATAAGATAAGGTGGTCCAATTATGCGCAAACTCTGGACAATAAAATATCGTGTATACATTACACTTCATGCTCACGCTCACGCTCTGGAGGAATGCAGAAAAGTACTAAAAAAACTTACCTTTTTACATCTTGCTAGGGCGATGATGGTAATGAGGTTGCCTGGAACGCCAAGTACGATAAATATCACGCAAAAAACAGCGGCTAACTGCGTAAGGACTAAATCATAGTCACGGAATAAATCATCTGTGGTTAAGTCATCACTGCTTCCACCTCCGTCCAATTCATTAGTCTCATTATTGTAGAGGAAAATATCGGAATCCATAAAGTCAACCGTTGTTGCAAATGTTCCGGGAAAAACTAAGCCACGATTGTCACTTATGCTCACGCTGTTACTTGAAGAATCCATAAAGTCAACCGTTGTTGCAAATGTTCCGGGAAAAACTAAGCCACGATTGTCACTTATGCTCACGCTGTTACTAGAGGACGTATCACTGCCGCTTCCACTACCTCCGGCCAACATAGATGTTCCCGTTAAACTTGTCATTATGAAAGAAAACTGATCATCAATTATGGTAAAATTTATTTCAAAGTTTTACTAGACCACTTTTCTACCTACGTGCGGTTTGACCAAGGCACAGGTCAATTTTAGTTTTGTAACCAACTTTTGTACGTTTTTACTAGTGATTAGACTTTTTTCTGCAATTCACGGAGCACAACATCAAAATTTACGTGACTTGTCACCAAACCAAGAGTCAGATGACCGTTATATTGAGGTCAAATTCATAAGGACAGATCTCAAACTCACAGAATTCAATACGGAAAATGATGAAGAAAAGAGGTTCATATCATAAACGACCCACGCATTTTCAGATGTAAATTCAGTGCATGCACAAGCATTTTAATGCGGCTTAAAAGAATGAATCTTCTGATACATCTCCCAAGCCGAACTGAATATAGTGTCAATAACACTCAACATGAACATGTCATTCCAAAGTGCATCTCATAACTACGAAAAGACTCTTGAGTCTTGAAAAATCTTGTCATATCAAATCTTTTGCGCATGTGATTTTTTTCTTCACTTGTTGAAAGAAATACGTTACAACTGATTTAGTTTTTCTCCATTTATATTTTAATCTACGACATTGTTTTTGTTAGCCGTCATTGTCAGTTGTTTATTGTCCTGGTGCGGGGTGATGTGGGCGTTAAAGACGAAAAGGTTGATTTGACTTGAACTTCTTCCGAAATTGATGTTTTTGAAGCATTACACCGAGCATCAGCAGTGTTCACTTCGTAGATGAATACCCTGACCGGAAGTATGTTTGCTGAAATCTTCCTGTTCGAACAAAACGGAAATCTCCTTTGTTTTTCTGTGCACAGAAATCCAGGGAGTGTAGTCAGAATTTGAAGTGGAACGGCTAACTCATCCACACCTAGAAACACGTGAAATGAAATTGGTTAAAGGCGAGACGCATTTAAAAGTATCCAGGACTTTTTTCTACGTTTACTGATGTGTGTGTACTATTATTCTTTCAGTCATCACCACATTTCCTGCGATTATGATTGTGGGACATTGACAAAAGTTTTCCTCATATCAGGGAATAAAAAGGCTGTGTGGCCTCGGTCAACATAATATCTTAACTACGTATATGCTTCCTTCCTAGAATCAAATTGCTTCCGTTTTATATCTGCCGTTGAGTGGAGTAAGTATCGCGTATGTATAATAATATGCATTTGTGGGTCCAGCTGCCGCTGCCAGCTCCATATATTCATAAATCAGATAAAAAGCAAGCGTATTTTTGTGGGAAGAGAAATTTTGCTTTCGAGTGTAATATAACCCCTTCAAAAATATTTTCACTTTTTCAGAACGCAAACTATCATTTCACTAAATCACAAAAGCTTGAGGGGGTGGCAAAAGCAACGAAAACTTTTCTAATATACGATTCACTTAACACAAACGAAAGCAGCGGTTGAGAAAGAAAAATGTTTTATTGCATTGCGCTTGATGCTCCCAGAGTTCCGCTTTCCAAAAAACAGGTTAGCATTCGATTCGTCGCTTTATGCACCTCACTCCAATTTAAACAAACTCCGCGATCCCGAGAAATTCACATAAAAAATAATGTTTCTGGCCTGGTTCATTGTCTGTCACATGAGAAGCCTTGTGACTGACAACCTCAAATTGTGTCGGAGATAGGGAAAACTTATCCAAACACAAGACTCAAGAGGATCCTCACTCTACTTATGTTTCCTTCCATCCAAGTACAACTCATTTAGGTTTCAAAAAAACACAATTCCCTGCTTTGAGGTCTTTGAACACGAAGGAAATAAGTACCTGGTGAAAAGTGTACAAGATGTTTTCTAAAAAAAAGATATCTACTTTGCAAACGCTGAAATGCTGTGATGCGCCAAAACAAATAAAATTTTCCCTAAAATATTACCAGCAATTTAAACAAGTTAACTTAGAATACACAAGAAACATCACAAGGAAAGTGACTTCATATCATAATTATGTTGTAACGGAAAGGAATGTTTCTCTGTCGAAAATAAAACAATTTCCATGAGAAATGTAAGGAACTTTGTTGTGTGCTGTACAACACAAAACCCTTCTCGAGAACGTCTTCCTCCAAGAGATGAATCTTGCGCGACATTCGTTCTTGTTTACAAATTGTTATCGGAAGAAGCGATAATAAAGTGAAGACACGTCGTTTCTCGAGTTTATTTTTAAAGACTTTTCCATGTGACAGAGGCAGACACTTGCGTTGTCTCTTGTAACTTGACGGAGGAGATGATATGACGATGACGATGTAATGTTCAAAGACTGAAAAGATCAGTGGTAGTGGTGCGATTGAGATTGCAAGAGTTTTAACTGAAAGTGAATGAACGAATCTGTGTGTGTCTGTAGTAAGTCGTATCACAATCGCAAGTCGTGCACATCCCCAATCTATACAGCGAGTTTACCTATGCGCATTACTTGTGTTTCTGGCACAGTTTTAAAAAGCCTCAAGAGAAAGATGAGTTGACAATTTGAATTTTTGTACCATACACGAAAAATGAAGACTTCGTTGATTCGTACCATGTAAAAAAGCATCTTCAAAAAAACTGTCACAGCTTATTTGTCACAAATGGAGAAGGAAGGCAAGTTGTTGCTGTCCTAATCTTACTTTCGTCAATTCTACATTCAAGGCAGTTGAGAAAATGTCTTGTAAAAAACGGGGAGTTGTGACGTTGTTTTTTTTCTTTCCACTTTATCCGCTTGAAAGGTACGATGATTATGGTTTAATAGATAATTTTAGAACTTTTTGTCTCAGGGCGAGCGTAAAAAATGAAGTACCTACACCTAGCTCCCTTCTTTCTTACATTTTTCATGATAGTCGTATCACAATCGCAAGTCGTGCACATCCCCAATCTATACAGCGAGTTTACCTATGCGCATTACGTGTGTTTCTGGCACAGTTTTAAAAAGCCTCAAGAAAAAGATGAGTTGACAATTTGAATTTTTGTACCATACACGAAAAATCAAGACTTCGTTGATTCGTACCATGTAAAAAAGCTTCTTCAAAAAACTGTCACAGCTTATTTGTCACAAATGGAGAAGGGAGGCAAGTTGTTGCTGTCCTAATCTTACTTTCGTCAATTCTACATTCAAGGCAGTTGAGAAAATGTCTTTTAAAAAACGGGGAGTTGTGACGTTGTTTTTTTCTTTCCACTTTATCCGCTTGAAAGCTACGATGATTATGGTTTAATAGATAATTTTAGAACTTTTTGTCTCAGGGCGAGCGTAAAAAATGAAGTACCTACACCTAGCTCCCTTCTTTCTTACATTTTTCATGATTCATGGTTACAGCATTTTTACACCCTTACCTATAAGGGCAAAGAATAATCTGTTGCGTCCTTTTGCTATAGTGCCTACCCAACAACTCATGTATTCGATCCTGTAGTTGAGACCTTTCAAAATGACACGCATTAATTCATTTTCAGCAATATCATGATAATCAATGCGCAACACTACCTCCACCACCACCACCGCTTTTGTACGAAAAAGGACTATAGTCTTTGACCATCTTCCTTCAAATTAAAATATTGAGATTTCCATAGTCGGAGTTGACGTTGACTAGTTGGCTGTCATTTCAATCAATGAAACCTTTTAAATCACAGCCACACATCCTACATTCGGTCTAGGTAATACTAACCTTCATTCATAAGCGGTACTGAATAGCATCATTTCTAAATCAACTACGACATTATAAATTCTCAACTATTTCCCGTCTTCTCTATTCATAAGCCAAGTTTTAAAAAATCGAGTTTAATGAGGCGATCACGCTAGATTCCTAGATATCACATTTTATCTTAGAAAGTAAAAGCAGAAGAATTCATTGCTTGCTTATCTCAAATTCCCCCGTCTCAAGACATCATCCTACAGCTTTTGTTCATTGCAAAAAAAACAAATATATCCCAATTTTATTTCAGTAACTTGCCAAAAAATGGTCAGTGCTACTGTGATAAAAAAACTGATCTTATTTTTACATCAGATTAACAATTCGAGAAGGATTTTCTGGTAATGTCCTTAGTCTGCTAAAGGCATACATAATTAGGTGGACTCTCAAAGTCAAAGTCTCGTGAGGAACATGAGTCTATCTATCATCGTAGCAAAGCCAGTCCCCAAAAAACAAATCTTTATTTTTTGCAATGAATGGGATGTGAAAACAATAGGATCTGATGATAATTAAAATTACTGGTTTATTGTCTTCGCCATAATAAACTAATAATAATTGTGAGCAGATGATTTGATGATGAGGCTGTTGATTACGCGCGTGGTGTTGGAGCAGGTAGTGGTAAGGTAAGCAAGTAGTAGTAGTAGTAATAATAATAATAAGGCACTTTCGATGGTGTCGATAATAATAACGCATCCAAATTGATAATGTATGAAAGATAATATCTACTAGTGAATAGCATTTAAACTATTCGTTTTCATTCTTATCAACACCTTTATGGCATATTTATTACAAGGCAGAACATGAAAATTATATACCATGGATGACATTAATAGCCTCTCCACATAATGCATGTCATTATTCCAACATTTATTTTTTTTACTCTTTCTCGTTAGTATGCAAGCAAACACGATCTCATTACATTATGATGATGAGCAAAGCACTTGAGTTTTTTTGTCTCTCTCTTTTACTTAGAACCGATCCCTTCAAAATATTTTTTGTCAACTTCGCTGAAAGAATCGAATGAGCCTTCGTTTTGGCTCACTTTACTCGAGACGCTTCTGTTTGTAATGCAATACTCTATGAAATGCTAAAAGTACATTGTGGATTTTTTGTGCTTGTTTTAAGGGTCCTTTACTCCACATTTAAAATTTCATTGAAAACGAGCTTGATGCGAAAAAAATGTTATAATAACGTAAAAACAGCAGGGGTAAGCAACTAGCTACTCGCTCTTGATGGCAGTATAAATTTGTCGTAAATGTCGCCTTGATTGGTTTAATGGCTCAATGAATGTGCTTGCATTTAAGTGAGGTGTGATTCATGCAAAGAATGAATGGAAGAAAGAAAGAATTTTTTTTCAAGCATTGCTTTTTGCTAAAAAGTGAACGATTGTAATGTGTAATGTACGATATATGGATGTACTAGATGCACTACCAGTTTTTTTCGCAAATGATTGGGAAAAGAAAATCACAAGCACGTTATGACCTTAATAAACAATTTAAAAATGAATCTTTCAAAAAATAATGGTCATGATCATTGTTATTTTATGCTGCTTTTTATTGTCATTCCGAAAGTAGGAATGTAGTCAGATTGAACGTGAGTGCATGCATTGCACTGCACCCATGCGTATAACGAGACTAACGCATTGTTTTCATTTCTCAATCAAAATCTGAAAAGTGATGGTTAATGGGCCATAAAATATAACATTAGTTGAAATTTATTATGCACACGGGGTAAAGAAAAGAACAGAAGAGAAAAAAGACATACAATGGAAAGGACAAATGACTTTATTTGTAAGATTCGATTATTGACTTCGTTTCCAACTTTTAACCAGGCAAACGGTTACATTACATTTGCTATCTTTCCTCTCAGCTAACAAGTTAAAATAGCTACTGCATATTACCTACATGCATGCATGCATTGATATGGAAGTCATGAGATGTGACCGAGTATTCTCATTTTGATAGAAAAAGTAATCATATTCATGAAACATTAAAATATGTCAACTGACAAATACTAAAAGAATAATGATGTCGGGGAAAACAATATTTAAGTTATGCCTCATTAAATAGAGCTCTGAAAGCGAATTTTATAACCTTAAATAGAAGCAACGAAATTATCTTACCTGATGGGAATGAGAGTACTGACTGGTTCCTAGTTTCCAAAAGCAGATGAAAAACAAGACGCCTGCTCGATTGTCATAAATTTATGTCCAAGCAATTACGATTTGGTAGAGAATCTCCTTTCCTTTTTTGCTAGACTGACGATGAGCTTAGAGTTTGAGTAATACTAACGTAAATACAGCTAGTGCAGAAACTTTAATGCGCAGTATACTACGTTCCGGTGCGCTAAACATTTGTTGTTTATTTTTTAAAAAAATGTTACACAGATGTAAGAAAGAAAACTGGAATATATATTTTTGGAAGCAAAACTATTAGCCAATTGCAACAAGTCCAGGTACCAATCTCTAAATAGAAAATGAAGATAAAGTCTCAAGTCGCCCCAGAGGAACAATTGGATTGATTTTTAGTTGTGGTAAGTTAGGTAAGGCGAGAGCGGGTCACCTACAAGAAAACTCTTCAATCAAACCTAAAAAGTTACTGCATATAAAAGCCTCGTGTGTGTATGAAATCTTTAACTTTTCCAAGCACCGCCAAAACCGACAGCCATTTCAAAGTCATTGATCAATCTTTCATGAAAATATTGATGATTTTCTACTTATCGATACGACTCATATAACCACATCCATTCAATAGTAATATTTATCATGCGGATGCAGCAAGTATTTAATTACATATAAACCTGACAATAAAGACACCACCACAAAGCCAAAAGCCACCGCATTGTATCAGGGTGCCCAATATCGCGTGGTAATATGTAAAAAAAAATATTTTAATACAAAAATTCTTTGTTTGGGTTAAAAAAGGATCATCGGTATCTCACTTTTTGCCACAAATTCCTGTATTTTTTCTGGTTGAATAAAGAAGCCGGATAGTACTGGAAAACGGACTTTGATCATGGAAAACTTTTTTTTAAATGTTAAGAAAGTAAGGTACTTCTTGGAACAAAATTTGTCGGTTGTTCTAGTATCACATCACATCGAGGTTTTGTATGCTGAGCCCTGACTGGCCCTGCCTGTCAAACAGATTTTTGGTTTTACTGCCTGCCTACCTACATACAAGCAAACTAACAAGACACACTGGGATAACCAAGTTTTACATGTAAATCTCAGTTTGGACAAGTCCCGTCTGACAACTTCTTTGAGTTCTCTGGAGGAGGAAACGAGCAACGGAAAAGATGCCGCTATGCTGGTGACGGAGCGTGAGCACAGAACGAGGAGCAGAAATGAACTGTTGTTGGATGGAAACAAGTACCCGGATAAAACTCGGATGCTGATGCTGGTGCTGCTCTGCAATGAGAATGAATCAACTCGATATTTTCATAGGAAAATTGGAGCAGTTTTATTCGACGGAACAAACTGTAGCCCATAAAGCTTGTTCTTCCAAAAAAGTTTTCTTTTAAATATGAATCACCCATACCTATAAACCTATAGAAGAAGTACTTGATGCCTGTCAATGGAAGATTTTCCCAACTTCTTGACTTCACTTTACTTTGATGAATTCTTTCTACGATGCATAAATATGGCTCATGAAAAATGTTTAATTAAATCCATGAACAAAATATAGATTAGATAGAACCAAGCATGAATTTGGTTTTTTAAAATTTTTAATGCAATTTTAAGTTTTATGAAAACATTTTGCACTAGCAAAAATGTAATGTTTAGCATACTTCATGGGGGTAAAAGGGAATTACCGAAATAATGGCTTTAAATAAACAACAGTTCACATACGAAGAAAAACATTAATGGAAAACTAAAACTTGAAAATAACAGCAAACACTAGACGATATAAATTTATGCAAAGACAAATGCTGGAAACTCCCTTTGGCTTGAATAATGCATGCAATAGATCACCAAACCTTCACAATCCATACTACTTTATTATCACAGTAACAGTGCGGGTACTTCAACATTTAAAAATTTAAATTGACTAACAAAATAACCAGTTAATTTTTGTTGCTTAACTGAACTACTCTATAATTGTAAACCTATAAACTACCTTAATTCGAGAAATTATGCAAATGCATACGTACAGCAACTTTAAGAAATAGTGAATCAAAAAATACTATTTAACTGCGACTTTATTTTTACACTTTTGGTGTAGGTTGGTGTAAGGCGTAAAGTATTCAATGCGTCTTTTATTTTTAAAGCCTCCCTTTGCCATTTCAATTAATCATCATTATTCAAATCAGAGTTTTCCTTTTGGGAATGNCCTATAAACTACCTTAATTCGAGAAATTATGCAAATGCATACGTACAGCAACTTTAAGAAATAGTGAATCAAAAAATACTATTTAACTGCGACTTTATTTTTACACTTTTGGTGTAGGTTGGTGTAAGGCGTAAAGTATTCAATGCGTCTTTTATTTTTAAAGCCTCCCTTTGCCATTTCAATTAATCATCATTATTCAAATCAGAGTTTTCCTTTTGGGAATGACGAAGTTCTTCATACAAAACTTTAGCATAGTTGACTTGCTGGACTACCTTCTTTGCAATCTGTTCATTTTCACAAACGACCTGAGGTCGACAAAAGGGGCCACCGCCAGGGACGTCTCGAATTTGACTTACAAATTCTATGTACGGATTGCTTTCATATGCTCTACCATTCAGATCAGCCAGTCGACATTCCACCAGATCGCTAAAAATATAACATACGAACCAGTTTTTAAAATACTAAACTAACTATAATTTGTTTCGTTAGTCTAAGTAAAAGGATAAAACTTGCCTCATAGGTATTTTCAATAGTTGACTGTTATTTTTGCCAGGTTTAAAAACTGTAACAGCCTCAGAAGCAATCATTATTCGGAAGTCCTGTTTTAATGTCTCGTAGGCTATGAATAATTCCTTGTAATTTCGATCGTTGATTTCATAAAGTAACTCTTGTCCTCTGGCGGCTACTTCAGAGTATGGAGGGAGCAAACCACCATTTCCTATAACTACGCGAGTTGGACGTACCCTTGGAGGCATCCTTCTTGAAGACGATGTGGAAGAATCTCTTATAGCTGATGCTGCTCCTGTTGCCAAGTCGAGAATTCCAACCGCTGGTTTCGTTACAGTTCCAACAAGACCCTTACCAATACCGGTGATTAAGCCCTAAATGTTGAATTACACTTTAATATTTTTGCTAATTTACACGTTGACTTTTAAAAACAATTTAAGAGACAGCACTCACGCTCACTCCATCACTAGACAAGCCTTCATATGACTGAGTGGCAATAGACGTTATTCCTCCAATAAAACCATGCCCAAAACCTTTCAGTCCTGCATAAAGGTGTTCAGCAGAGTTCCCTGAATGTTCTTCCTTAATTCGTCGACGCTCTTCTTCATGCTTATCATCAAGAATGGTGCGGCCACCTAGAGCCTCGCCTAGAGAACCAGTGACTTTTGCTGCTGAATTCGATATTCCGTGGGTTACATTCTTCATAAGTGATAATACCTGCCATGTAAGTAATTAAAGTTGCATATTTATAAGAAAGGGCAATAGAGACATTTTAAAAAAATATCACGCATTCGAAAGGTAGAAGTGTTTACCGAGCCCTCGTAAATCAATCCCGAAACACCAACCGACACATCATTAACAAATCCTAAAGGATTTCCGAGGAAATCAGTTGAACCAAGTATTACTGCTGCTTGTGACATTAGCTCGTCACGATAATGTTTAACAACCATTGCTAGCAAGAATTCAAAGGTTTCAAACGGGTGATATTTGATGAATGTATCCAAATCCACAATCGCGTCCTCAAATCTGATCAAAGTAAGTCCAAGTCTTCGTTTCACTACACCTAATTCAGACGGAAGCTTCGAGGATGTTAAAACACTTAGCCGGACCTAATGGTTGGAAATGGAAAAGATTAACAATTACCACATACACAAAGAAAGACCGTAACGAAATGATTGGGATAGGTTGTCCAAAATAAAAAAGAAACACAAAATTTAACATTTACCTGATTCAGTACAATTTTTAGCATTCCAAAGTAAAATCGCCGTGCTGTCAGCGAAGCGGTGTTGGTGAATGCCTTTTGAACTTCGAAATCTGACTCTCTCAAGCCATCAAAAGATTGAGTGTTCTGCCCAACGCCCATCCAATTACAGAACTTTAAAAGTAGTCTCTCCTCAAGAATCACACTCAAAGGTTTGATTTCTAATTCCCAATACTTAAAAACGTGTGCATTTAATTTTGATTTCATGCTTTCCCAGGATAATTGCATTGCGGGTTGCGGTTCGTAGGCATTCAGATCCTCAACCGTTTCAAAACGCTCTGCAGCAGTTACATAAACCACGGCCGATTTTTCGGATTCGTTAAGTTGATTATCAATTTGTACATTTTCGACTAGAATTTTGACGATTTGAGACTCTTTGGACTCCGTCCATTCCAACACCATCCTACGGTTAAATATTAATTAAATATTAGCTCGTACACTGTACACCAAGATTTTTTAAATGCCTCTTATTATATGAAAACGCAACGTCGTTGTAAATTGCGAACTAACCCGCTAAATTTACAGTAGACAAGCTCCTCCCTTGGATTGCAACTGACAGCGCTAATGCCTAATCCGTTCTTAAGATCGACTTTAACTTGGAACTTAGGAGCGGTGTTACAGTTGCTTGCTTCAAATGTGTGACGGAACATGATATGAAATCTTGGTGGAATAACCTCGTCACAAATTCGAACAACTCGTGTTGGCCCATCAGTTAAAACTTCGATTGAGAGACGACCTGACCCTCCACGAAGCTTCTGTCGACTTACAGCTTGCTCTGCATGGATTCCACTTGCGGTGCGAATGTAACACACAGGTTGGGGTGGTCCCAAAACTATATCGCTCCCTGTTGGTATAAAAATGGGACTAGGAATTATTAGTCTTTTTTTAAAGTTTGCACTTTCTTGACATATTCCACAAGCATGGTATTACGGAGCTCTAACGAAATGCAGTAAACGTTAAATGCAGTACTCACATAATTTCCAGGATGCACCGGATGCTTCTTGAGATTCTGCTTCATACGAGACACCACTTAATCCGAAGCCATCTTTAGCCTGAACATACATGTTTGAATACATGCTCAATTTTAGCCTTCCGTCATTTGTGAATTCCCAATGTTGCGTAGAAGCTCTTCTCTTTTCTGGTCGACGCAGCATAAGCGCAACGCATTGGCTTGGCTGAGGGGCTGAGCCAGCAATGTCCAAAACCCATTTTGGTGCTCCTGGTTCATTGTGTTTCGTTTGTTCTCCAAGTGGACGAGATCCTTCGTGCTCTATAATGCCATCAGAGTTAATCCTCCAGAGCTGTGCCCTATGAAAAAAACTATGATTAAGATTCTAAACTAGATAGAATGAATTATATTTACAAAGTCTCTCTCACGTACAATTTACCGGGCTCCTTCTTGGCCAGAGTTACTTTTGCAGATCCCGGCAACACTTCTAAAACAAGGTTAAGGGACTCCATTCCAACTCCTACAATGACGTTCCCTTCCTCTTCTGGTGGAAAGGTTGCCGTTAGCGCAATGTAATAAAAATTTTCATAGTTGATTATCGTTGTTGAGCCTAGGGCATCCATATTCACTATCACAGACTGTCCGCCTGGAGCCTCCAAAGTTAGATGAGCAGGCTGTGTAGGTTCATCCAATGCATACGGAATCGATGACTCTGCTTTTGCAGTTAGCTTTAACCGCTCTTCTCCAACACAAGCCTATGGTTTCAACAACAAAATAATCAGACTGAAATACGAAATTGTATAATATGAACAATGAAAAAAAACAACATATATACCTGATGGAAAGTAACTGGAACATATCCTAAATTATCGACACGGAAAGGAGGAGGAAGCTGATCGGTGTCGTTAATTATGATAAAAAATGTAGGACCCTGAAGAACAATTTCCACTCGAAGGAAAACGGAACCTCCTTCTCGATCCCTAAGAGAAAAATTAATCCATGTACAATACGAGGGTTATTTTGAATGGCATTGGTAAATAGTTTGATTTTCAAACCTGATGTTAACATGAAAAGAATCCACAATATCGATTGGAAATCCTCCAGACCATAAACCATTATTGATGTCCACCAATTTTATACACAAAAGTTGATCTCTATCCAACCTAGGCCAGTGAAACGGTAAATTGCAGTCTGGTGGCAATGTCAAATGCGTCGCTTGCGCCGCTGCATCAAAGAAGCTAGTGGCAAAAACTCTCTGAGAAATTTGAACTCTTCTGGAAGAACGATTATCAACCACGAACCGAGGAGAAATAATAACCAGCTTTGTGTCTCTGTATCTACCACTACCGGTTTTCACTTCGACCCCAACCATGTAATCAGATTCGGGTCTGTTGTTACTGTGAGCTACCGCCAGCTTACGTACTCTGGTTCCATTTCGGCAAAGAAACGCTTGACACCAATGGGGTTTGGAATCTTTATGCAAGCCATTTCCTACACGCAATGTCATGGCTTCGGAAGTTTCTTGGTCCGCAAAACTAAAGAGAAGTGGAGTAACCATTCTTCCAACTTCATGTTCTTGAAATTGTCCCGCAGCTTCAGAAAGGGTTCCCTCTTGTTTGCAAACAATTGGAAGACCACTCTTGTTAATTAACCAAATAGAACAACTTAAGCCTATTGTAAGCATTCCTCCATCCCCACGCCGGACCCGAGCTGTCATAAAAACGATTCGTTTTTGTGCGTCAACCATTTTCAGTCTGGCCGCAACTCCACTAACAGTTGGATTCACTGAAAGCGGGGTGGTTTGCGTGAATGTCTCCGTCGTGAACACAATTTCGAATTGTTCTGATACGTCCACCTACAATCAAGATTAGCAATAGGTAAGTTAATTACTAAAATCTATGTTTTACAATAATGGAGCGGAATTGGTTGATGGACTTACATTTGTCATGTCGTAGTCCTTTCCTGGAGCAATATGACCAAATACTCCTTTGCTTCGAATCTCAAATGTAATTTCATGAGGAAGCAGATTTGATATTCTCAATGGACTTTTGAGAGTGATTAAGTTGGCCCTCTTGCTCATGCTCATCAGTTGAACAATGCTAGGGGCCGTATTTGGAGGGATGATTTGATCGTCATCAGCAGGAAAATCATCACGTTGGACAGCTACGCAAAATCTATACGATTGTTGCTCTTCCGATGTAACAGAAGTGCACTCTCTCAGTCCGGATGTTTGGCTTTCTTGGTTGGTTGCAAGAAGTGCTTTCGTGCAATAAGAATACTGTGAGATGAGCGCTCCGTCTGGGATCAATGGGCGAACCCACATGTGCGCCCATACCGAATGCAAAGGGATTGGATAAACTCTACCAGGAGCAATTTGGGCTATAAAAGAGCCCCCAGTTTGTGCTCTTTCGACTGTAAAAAATACGGATAACATTACATTAGTTAAAAAATTCTATTCATGTCGTAAAAAAAACTTACACGAAGGATAAACGATGGTATTTTCCAGTTTAAGTTCAACAGGATCTGGCAAAGAATTTTCTACTTGAAGAGCTGATCGAACCGTGACAAGTTTTTGTGCTGAACCTTCCAAAATAACTTGAAAAACTAGTCGTGTTGGTGGCAACTCAGTAAACAACTGAACAAAAATAAGCAAAAAAGATTAAGATTAAAATAGTTGCATTTTTTACCTTAAAATATATTCGAAGACATACCCCTAATCGTCGTTGTACAACAGGATTTGCCGTTCGAAAATAAGTTCCTACTTTATCGACAGACACTGGAGCCACTTCCTGCCACCCATCCACGCGGACAGCTAGTTGATGCGTTCTTAGTTGATGCGTATTTCGATGCCTTAACTTGACCCTTCCTTCAAATGTAAACGGTTGAATTGCCAAGTGATTTACTTGAATCCAACCAGTTCCATCAGCAAACTCATCAGGACCTTTCCCTCGTTCTCGTACTACGACATCATTCTCTGAGAGGATTGTTCTGAACCACAGAGGAGATCCTGTTTCATTTCGCAAAGCAAATGGCACAAATGGAGTCCGACGTTTGTCCGATTTTTGTTGTTGGTAATCCTCAGCCCAGTTTAGGGACACAGTTTTGTACAAGTTTAAAAGTGTTGATGTGATATTTAAATCTAGGACCTTCCGTGATTGAATTATTAATTCGATTTCAGGAGCCTTAGCAGGAAACTCGCTGCTTGGTGAAAGTTCTCCTAATGAGCAAAATAAATAGTATTTATTTTATAAACAGTCTTGGTTTAAATACTACTAGTTTAAACTTACCAAGTTTTCCAATTAGATTCTTTTGCCACGATAAATTACACTTCCATGGCTCTACAAAAGGTTCCCAGCCCGATAAAGCACGATTATAATAATCCCCACTAAGTATGCATTCAGCAGTACCGCAATTTTCAATGCAATTTTGAGATAATTCTAAACTTTGAACTCCGACTTCTAAAAGAGGCACATCGGCATCTTTGCAATCGTCAATGACACATAAGGACAACAAGTTGCACTTTACTTCAATTCCCCCTACGACTGATTGTTCCGGACTCGGCGAAACAGCGCGAGGACCAGAGGATTCTTCAGGGAGAGCAAGTGTTGGATCTGTACTTGAAGCTATTCTGATGTCTAGACTATTCATTTCGTCCTTTTCCGGGGGAGAATACAAGTAGTCTTCAGTAAAGTCAAATGGGAAACCTTCGTTTCCGGTACTAATACTTTCAATCTAGCCATTAAAAAATGGGGATCAATTAGATTTTGATATCCGCTTGTATGCTGAATTTTAAAGTTGCAAAGTTGTATAATACAAAGTGTATCATAATGTCTTACCGAAGAATCAGCAATTTTATCCCCTTGGGCCGTATTCTTTGACTCAGCTCTCGTAGCCAACCGCCGCTTTTGGAAATGGGTTTTGGCTTCCTTTGAAAACCTCTCAAGAAACTTAATGAACATTTTCATGTCATAATACGATAAGCGCAAACTTAAATTGGGACTTTGAATTTTGAGAACTTTTGAGGTCGAGGAAATTGACAGTGTGGCATCGAGTATGCCTTGAGACTCTGAGTAAGACTGACGGACCAATTCAATTTGAATGTTTGTGGGATCAAGAATTGACAAAGCAGTATCTGATTCAAGTCCCAAAATGCAAGAAAACAGTTCACATTCCAGAAGGCTGCACGAAATAGGCCGCTCTAAATGAGGTCGATAGCCCAACATTGCTGTACTCTAATAAACACAGAGTATTTATTTTTTGTGGTCTTTAGTTGCAACTAAAATACAATATTTATTATGATAATCGTTGAGAAATTGAGTAGCAAGTTTTACCTTCAAAATGATAGCATTAGAGTCCCAAATAGAAGGATCTTCCACCAAAACCAGTTCGCAACTAGATACATTCATTTTAAGTTCGAAAGTGTTCTCTGGGATATCCAGTACCGGAGCCCTTTTGGTAACAATACCTGATGACACGGTAATTGGAGTTAATTGCTCCTTCGATCTTTCAAGCACTGGAGATATATTGCGTTCCTTAGACAGACTAGACTTTTCATTAACAGATTCTTCATCGGTGGGTTTTGGTGGTGGGATTTTTTGTGACAAGGGGCCTTTACCAGGTAATCCAGAAGAGGAATGTGCGACGGGGTCTACTGAAATCTGGGAAGAGCCATACATACCACTTTGTTGCAAAATGTTTTTAAAGCAATTTCTGGTACATTTGGTATCTCCATCCTGTTGCTTGATTGCGACAGGAACATCATCCTTTCTTATGTCACAAATGAGTATTTCTTGAGAAGCCAAGTCTACATCCTTTGTACCATCGGAATTGCTTTGGAATGTAAACTTGGACTTTAAAAAATCGATCCTAGACAAATGGTAATCCTCATCTTTAAGGACCTCAAGAATTACATTGACTAGCTCCAACTCGATCCCAAGATCCAATTTTGAACGGACTGAAGAAGGGAATGATCGTGGCATGGTTCCACGAATTTGTTGAGAACCTTGTTCCATATCGATGGGTTCACCTATGTTGTACTGAAGAAGTCCTCGAACCAACTAAAAGACGTGAACAAAACATGACTTAGTACTACCTAATCAGTTTCTCTGTATAATAAATAAAGGTACTTCAGTTTTCTTTTATGTACCTTATATTTATCCGAATTGATGGTACAATGAACTGTGGACAATGTTCCATGAATAAAGGTTGTAGCTTGTGTTTCCGGTGTATTTCCAATAAAATATCTTCTCATTTTTAAATTTAAAGCACATTTCTGCTTGAGAAATGAAGCGTCTCCACATGATTTTACTACTGTTTTCCCTTGATGTAACTTCCACGTCTTTTTGCTTTCTGTCTCCGCAGCTGCCAAATTATTTTCAAGAGACCCAGAGTACAGATCCATTTCTATTAAATCTATTGAGGTGATATTTAGCACTAAATCAGGTGCTTCCTCAATGAACTTATTTT
>JAHZMX010000044.1:0-14577 GCA_027743895.1 Seira musarum
AAGTTTGTTGCGGGGGTGGGGGTTGATAAGAAACGCCACTGTTTGGGTGAAAAATGCGACTTATAACAGGAACCACATAATTCCTGTTCTGGTGCCCTTGTTGCAACGTATGATTCATTGTTGCTTAAATCTTTTAAAACGGCAAATTCCACAATCAAAAATTAAAGGGAACTTTTAAAAGCTTCTTTGCTGTATTTAAAATCGGACTAACTTTTCGCAATCAATTATTTATTTTTACTCTACAATTATAATACTTCAAGTCGACGTTTTGAAAACAATTGTTTCGGCAAAAAAAAATTGCTCTTGCTAAAGGGAATCGCATCCTATAATAAAAACCGGGCATACGCTACGCTATGTAAACACTGGGATACCCTGAACCTGGGTCAGCAAAGTTTTGGTGCGCGGCATTTAAGTTGACATAGGCTTCTTTTCCTTGGCTTCATACTCATACAATGCTTTGTATGCATTATACATGCATTCATTCATGATATGATGCATTTTATTGAATGAGCAATTATCGATTGATTGAATAAAAGGGATTAATGAGTAAAATGAATCCATTAATTAATCCTAACAATTCATAGCTTTTTATTTTCCGCGTTATGCAAAAGTGGACATCCGACATCCATAACAAAAAGTAATAATCTGAAAATTACTTGGGCGCTTGAACGGTTCACTGGACAATCCGGAAAGCTTTTTAGCTTTTTTGTATCCATCATTTCATACAGGGCAGTATTTTTTCCTCCTGATTTCATTACTCACTTCACTTCCCATTTAAATGCTAAGCATTTATCACGAATTGTTTGGTGAGGATTTACTTTTCTGAAAATCTTTTAATTTATTAAAATTACCACATCGCTTTTGTCTGACTTATTCTGTGGTTGGTTACACAATGCCAAGAAGAACTTCTGCTAATGCTGACTATGACTATGAGATAAAACATGGCATTTACTGAAAATATAGTTTTCATAAGTTAAAAATGTTAATGCGGTAATTTATAATCTAAATTGAAACTTAAGTAGGCAATTTGGCGTAACGAAGAAGAAGTTGAGGCTAATCATTATTTACCATTTTATGTTAAAGGCTAAGGTAAAACCATCGAACCTCTGAGCGGATCTTTTTTTCACCTTCATTCCTTATTTGTTATTTGTTGAGGAAGGTAAAGATAAATATTTTGCAAAATTTTGCTGAGTAGGTAGGTGTGTTTATTGCAATGCTTATGCTCCACTAATAATTGTGATATCCTTGGACTTTCATAAGCATCTTTTTAAATTTCTTTTGTGCCTTAATTTTTTGTAAACTTAATATTACATACCAGCAAAGTGTTAGTTTTGCATGCCAGAAATTTTCAGTAGGAAATGTGTAGTGATCAATGCAATTCTTCGAAATTAAATACTTTTAAGCGAATAAAATGAATTCCCCAGTATTAATTGTATTGGTGTCAGTATCGACATTTGTAGACGTTATAGCAGCCCCAGAACCACAGTTCAGGGGGCATAGATTGTAAGGAATCTTTTTTATTTTATTTTTTACCTAATCATTAGATTTGAGAATGGATCGTATGTACATTTCAGGCAAGAAAAGGACTGTAATTGTGGCATAAGAAATCATGACGATGTCCTTGTGCTTCCACGAGGACATTTCTCTGAAAATCATGCATGGTAAGCACTATGATCTAACTAAACTACATACACAGCTTTCATAAGACTATATTTTGAGAGTTGACAAATGACAAAGGCCCATATAATTAAGTAACTTTATATCAATACGTAGGCCCTGGATGGCATCAATTGTAAATATAACGGTACGAAATATCCTGTTAAATATGATTATACAGTACAGGTATTTTAATCTTTCAAATTAAATAAGAATTACTAATTTTTAGATTTCAGATGATCCCGAAGCTTACTGTGGCGCTACTATTATAAATGACAGGTTTGTATAAAAAAAATTAAATAAACATTTAATCAATTAATAAATTAATCTGAACTTGTTTAATTCGTATGTTTTTTAATCTGCCAATTTCAGATATGTTTTAACCGCAGGTAAATGTGATGAAAATGATTTACAAGAAAATATTTGATTTTATTTAATGGTTTACATTTGAGTAATAAATTAAATATTGTATTGGATGCTTTGTCATAGCTCATTGTATTCCGGATATGATGGATACAGGAATTCACAACTTCCGAATTTATTTGGGAACTAATTATATACAAAACGGAACATCATTTTTAAATCTTGGAATTAAGAAAATAATAACCCATCATCAGTAAGATATTTAAAATGGATTGAATGAAAAGCGTCTGTACTTTTAAAAAATAAACCGTTTTCACATACAATTTACAGATTTGATTTCGATACTGCAGACAATGACATATGCCTTATTAAATTGTCAAAACCGATAGCTTTTACTCATGATGTAAATCCAATTTGCCTGGGGCAATCGAAGAAATCTTACGTTGGAGATGTCGGTTATATTACTGGATGGGGCTCCTTGAATTTAACAGAACCCACAGAAAATTCTCTCAAAGAAGCTCGTGTAAATAATTTGAAATGAAAGTTTATAATATAAGTACAAAATATTCAAAGTGGATTCAAAGTAACATAATAAAATTATACAGGCAAAGGTTGTTTCTAATGAAGTCTGCTCTAAAAACTATTCCTCCGTTGACATTCCAATCACTGAACACATGATTTGTGCAAAAATTAATCCAAATGGCATGGACGGAGTTGACGTAAGTTATTTTCTTCAACATTATTATTACAAATTGGGTTTCGTTTTAAATATTTATGATTAAAAATAGCCCTGCAAAGGAGATAGTGGTGGGCCATTGCTTTTAAAATCGTGTAACGGAGATTCTTACACTCAGGTTAGTATCTATTAACAAATAAAAAATTATCGATTATTTATTGATTTGATTTTTCTTTAGATTGGAATCATAAGTCATGGAGAGGGCTGTTACGACTCAGATTACCCGTCCATCTTTTCCCGTGTTTCTTCCTACATCGACTGGATTCAAGAGAACACAAAGGATGCAATTTATTGTTCAGATACATTCACTTCCGCGTAATTTCTTTAGATTAGATAATTTCATAAGCGAAAAAAAGTAAATGTATCAACGATACGAACACATAATAGTCGAACACTAAATTGCTGGAACAATTGCATCTCACAATTTTCATTCCTATCATTTTGTTCGGCTTAAATACGAATCTCATGACGCATTTTGGCTAAATAAGTCAGTCGCTGTCACTGTTGCAGCATTTATCGTCTCTATAAGCAATTTCTTTAACATGTGAAAAAAAGTGTATGGATGCGTTTGGAAGTTGTTTATGTAATACAAAAGTAGTAATAATTCTCGCAAATACTTTTACAAATGCACAAATAATATAATATAATGGTAGACGTAGTCCAATTATGCCCATGCCCAATTTAAAGCTATACGAACTGAATACAAACTGTTTTATTTTAATATTGTATTTTAAGCCTTAATTATATGTAGACAACTTATATTATAACTTGTCTTTTTTTAAATAAAACATTATAGTTTTCTCCGTTATCAATTTATGAACCATTTTTTCAATAAATAAAACCTTTGTAACTCAAGTTTACAAAAACAGAATTCATTGTGGTTGACAGTGTCCTTTTAATAAGTTCAAATTCGATGACCGCATTGACTTTCCTACTTCTTTTCTACAACTTTCTAGATTCATAAGATCTCCTTTTTTATCTGGCTAATTACTATGAGCCTCATTTAAAAAATAAGTCAAATTTATTTAAAATACAGTGCATCCATTATCTATTGCGTTGTGCTACGCTTATAAATTAAGAAAATTACTCCAGCGCTGGACCATATAGTGGTTTTCCGTCAATGACTAGCCACTAACCGCAAATGACGTAAGATATTAGTGAGTAAAACATTGAAGATACAGATAGGACAGTCTATTGGAAAAAGCCAGTGATGAATTCGCAGAAATTTTTGTCAATTGTAAACGCAATAGCTGATAAAGTAAAGCAGTAACTACGTCTTGACATTAGCAAATCTTAATTTCTTGTTGTCAAAACCAAATAAAATTTTGGATTGTGCTTCTTGACCAAATTTCCGATTCGTAACGATTTTGATTTTTTGAGGCAAAATAAAAATCAAGATTTTTTAAAATTATCCAAATAGAAAATTATCGAGGCCCAGAAATGAGCACATTCGACGAAAATCATATTTCACCTGTTGGTAAAGTCCTAACAAAATGTCTTGGATTTCAATTCACTCTACGTGATTTGAAATTCATGCCTTGTCTCTAAACCACGGACCAATTCCGAATATTTCGAATGGCTGCATTGTATCAGCAACAAGTAATTCAGCATTTTTATTTTTATTATTAGTAAATCAATACATTAAATTACTTGATCCCACTAGTTTTTTTACTACTTTAGCTGTGATGTGATAAATGATTACCTTCCTTATATCGACCGATCGAGGAG
Organism: Seira musarum; assembly: GCA_027743895.1. Classification (NCBI taxonomy): domain Eukaryota; kingdom Metazoa; phylum Arthropoda; class Collembola; order Entomobryomorpha; family Entomobryidae; genus Seira; species Seira musarum. The sequence goes on from JAHZMX010000044.1 coordinate 4,484, forward strand.
TAGAACAACTCCTGTCCCTTCTGCTCTTAGTAGCAGAACTCCTTCGAGTACGACGAAAGGAAGCAGTTACAACGATGAAATTCTAAAAATCATGTTGGTTGACTCATGCCATGACTTCCAATACGTTTGATCAAATATATTTATTTAAAATGTGTTGACTTTTTTCAGTGCGTACTACATCCTCCTTCCTCTGGTTGCAGTTTTGGTCGTGGTTTGTTTAGTGCTGGGTATTGTTCTCCTAGTGAAAGTCATACAAGATGAAGCCATTGAAACGTACGCATATTAAAAGACGGTCGTATATGAATACGGTTAAAACTTTTTAGGATCGTTGCAGAAATTAATGAATTTTTTAACAGATAATCTCGCACTCGCAATCAGAAGAAGCCGTCAGGTTGGCCATGCTCCAGATAATAATTACGTTTCACCAGACGACGTGCATAATAATTCAAACAACGGGAACAACGCATCCGAGAGTGATAACAGGAGATCTTTACCCCCTCCAGAGGTTCTTCGAGCCGCTCGTGCAAGAGCTTCACAACTATTCCACCTTAACAATCCAATTTAATAATCATCGCTTGCGAGATTCGGGAAAATATGCCAGCCAATATACGCAAGTTTTTATTAGTAGAAATACGGGAAAACGACATACCTATGAAATTATTTGTGGATTCATTTCATGATAGACAATTACAAATTGTCTAGAATTTTCCATCAAGTGATACATATTTTGTTATATTTCTAGAAAATGTACATTTATATGACTAGCTTTGCAATTATTTTTTAATTAAATCGTAGTAAAAAATACTCTATCAACTTACTTTGTGTAAATATATTTTTCAATATAATAAATGACGTTCTACGAGACGATGCTTTGATTTTGATAAAAACGTCGAAATGGATTTAGATTCAAACAGTAAAAGATTATTTTAGTGGTAGTGGTGTTTAAGGATTAAAGCAAATAAGTCGAATTAGGATAAGAATATTCTGAGAGGTTTAGTCTGACCATGTGCATTTTGCATGTAAATGAGGACCAGTCCTTTTTAAATAAATACAAACAATAGTGAACGATTAAACCCTTTCCACTAAGCAAACCACCTAAAGTTTTTTTATTATATATTTTTTTCTTCACAAGTCAATGTCTTCCTTTAAATCTGAATTCCGTTGTCTCCCTTATTTTACGGAGATATTTTTGTTCCAGCTTAAAAAAATGTGTCTACTGCCTGGGAAATTTCCCTAAAGTTATAAAAGGGGACTGGTACCAGACTTTGACTGACAATGCGACTATACAATAGAATATTTGTTTCTTGAAGCCCTTTTGTATAATTACTATATATATTATGCAGGAATGAAATGCTTTAGTATTTTATTTATACCAAAGATTCTTTATCCTACAATTTCTCACTCCCTTTTGCATTTTCCCTCTTCAGTTCAGTTAAAGACACTGGTGCAGAAAGTGTTTAATTTCCTTAACAAAGTGCAAGCCAAAAAGTTGTAAACTGAACTATCGAAATGGTTTTGTTCATCACATTCTCCACATTTTTAATCTTCATTTGTGCAGTGAATTCGTTTCGAAATCATGTAGACATTGATGATTTTCTGAATAGTGAAATAAGATTATTTCCAAACCATACAATACAACTGATCGCGAACCTCGAAGATGAAACTTTGGAACGTTTTAAGATGATCTTGGATAACGATGATGTCCTCAATAACGCTTATGATAACTTCAAGGTAGCAGCAGTAAATCTCATGATTAAAATATGGATACCAAACTTCATGATTCATGACACATTTCATTTTTAGAGAATCTATGGAGAAAAGGTTTCACCAAACTTCACAAGTACTACGGATGGTTTGATGNGGTTTCACCAAACTTCACAAGTACTACGGATGGTTTGATGCATCGTAGGAATATGTTCAAAGATAACCTAATATTCATCTTCGAACATAATTTGTTTGCAAGGACTAAACTCAACTCTCAGTTTGAGATGGGAATCAATAAATTCGTCGATATGGTATGGGGTAACTTGATATTCACTAAATAAAATATGATCCCATTGACATTAAATTCTTGAATAATCATAACCCATAAAATATTTTAGCATGTGGAAGAATTTAAAATGGAAAGACTGGGTTTGGACATTCCGAAACACGAAGACCCTCCTCCACCACACTCGCATCACAATAGTTCCATTCTGAGAGACCTTCCATCGTATCACGACTGGCGAGATCATGAAATTATAACGCCTGTGAGGGATCAGATGAAATGTGGAGCATGTGTAATGTTTGCCATCACCTCTTCCCTGGAAGGTCATCATGCTCTTTGCAGGAAACAAACCGTTGATCTGAGTGAACAATTTATGGTGGATTGTGCCATTCGGGCAAATGGATATCGACAAAACAAGGGCTGTGATGGAAATACTTTCCCTGATACTTTAAAATTCACATTTGATCATGGCATCACATCCGAATTTCTATACCCGTATGAAGGGAAACAAGGGAAATGCAAGTTTGACAGGAAACAAACCGTTGATCTGAGTGAACAATTTATGGTGGATTGCGCCATTCGGGCAAATGGATATCGACAAAACAAGGGATGTGATGGAAATACTTTCCCGGATACTTTAAAATTCACATTTGATCACGGCATCACATCCGAATTTCTCTACCCGTATGAAGGGAAACAAGGGAAATGCAAGTTTGAAGGGATGCACCCAGTAACAGAAATCAAAGAATTTAAGAGGCTTCCAGACAATAGTCAAGATATCAAGTTATCCCTAACGCAACAAGGGCCGGTTTCAATCGGAATTTGGGTTTTCAAGCAATTCATGTACTACAAAACTGGAATTTATGATTCTTGTGGACATCCCTGTAAGTTGAACAAATTATTTCTTTAAAATTGAAAAGAAAAAACCAAATTAAAACTTTTCTTTTTTTCTTGCAGCTACTGCAGTTGGTGGTCATGCAATGGCAATCACTGGTTACAGTGACCAAGGACGGACTCCTTACTACATTATAAAGAACCAATGGGGTGAGCTGAGAAACTTCTAATTATGCTTAATTGTAGATATAATTTAATTAAAGATTTAATTTTCCCTTCCCATTTTGAAGGGGAGGACTGGGGAGAAAATGGCTATGTCAGATACACATCTCAGGATCCAAGATGTGGAATCGAAAAATTAGCGTACAACTTCGTCGTCGATTGCTGATATTTGCATTTGCTCATTTGTACCACCTTCTTCACATATTGTTTCATCATTTTTACCTTTTATTGTTACGTACCGGATATATATTAATTAATTAAATCATGACTGGTTTTCTCTTAATCTGTATTTCGAATGTACTTGGGAAAGCACGAACTATTTTTCGAACTGCATGAACATGCAATGAACAAAGAGTACATTGTTCGCCGAATCCAAGAACTTTCCAGAAAAGCAAGATTTATTTTCAACGTTGTACATTGCACATTGCGTAGTTCACTTTTCACGTTCTAACAGAATGCGTATGCAAATGCATTTTATTCACGCAGCATCATTTCTTTTTTGTATCCTAAATGACCAGGAAATGAAATCATTCGATTGGAGAATAATTGGACTTCGAAGTGCGATGCGATGCAATTATGGTTTGGAAACTGAAGGAATAATAGCGCATCGTTTCATTGGCTCGTGCTTATGTAAATGCATGTATGTATATGTACCTAAGTCGAAGTCTTCATGTCAACTTGAACGCTGTATATCAAACTTCAGCATGACCCGAAGTTAAAACTCCGAAAGTTGATATTGAAGGCATTTGCTTTTTCTCTGCCAGTAAGCACAACACAACAACAGTTTGCCGGCTGTTACAAAAAACATTCTAGTGCTTTCATTTCATTCTCGTTCCCGCACTTAAGTCCTAACTGGTGCCAGCATTTCACATTTAATCCACTGCGAAAAATTATTTATTTTTAGAGAGGAACTGTGAACTTTTTTTGGAAGTTTTTTTTTCTTAAATTATCAACTAACAAAACGACTGCCGGTTTTAAATCGGCGATGAAACCAAGGATGAACGGGTACCACCGTAATCATAATCATAATAATCATATTGAAAGTGTGGTTCCATACTATCCTTCCAACCCTACGGGTGGACACATTTACCAGCCGATGAATGCTCCACCTCCTCCGGTTCCATATCTTCAGCCACCGCCGCCGCCACCACCACCACCACCACCTGTGCCTCAACCGCACCCAGAAACCGTTGCTGTTCCAGTCGTACCGACATATGGGATTGCACTTCAGAATCCTCCGTTGGCTTCCTTTGGGACTCTGGCTCTTGTTCATATTCCAGATGGAATGAATATACGCAGTAAGTTTGGCATAAAATAAGTTGATAATTGCCTTTTGTATGGTTTAAATAACTTTCTTAACACTCCTTGTTTGTTTTAGATGCTTTAGCCCCGGGTATTAATGTCCAGGTGATTGGCTCCGGATTTTTAAATCCTAGAACTGAGAACCAGACCCAAAATGGTGGTATCCCCGCTCTTCTTATGCCTCCACCATCACCGGAATCAGGATCAACTTCACAGGATAACTCTTATCAGATGAAATTGTTTTTAACTCAACCGCAACAGTCCTTACCGGTCGTTTCCAGTAATCAACCGCAAACAGAACAGCAACGGTATTACGTGTTTAATCCAGTTGCAGTCGGACCGCAGGCTCAACCTTTTGTCATTCAGACTGTTCCACATCATCTTATCAGCATGAGTGGTAATGAATTCTATAGTCATTTAATTCGAATATAGGGAAATCATGATAAGAAGTATTATGAGTGTTTCAAAAATGGAATAATTAATATCGTTTTCGTTATATTTGTAATTACAAACAGAAACATCAACTAACCTAAATCCTGATGCCGAATGTTTTTACCCTGCATCTACATGCTATCAGGAGACCGAAATGGGAACTGGGGAGACGACTGACGCCAACTACTACTACGGACCAGATTAATTACATCCCGAAATATACGACAATATGTAAAAATGAAATAGTAATGATAGTACGATAGTAATAATGATTATTGATTAAGGTAAAAAATTACAATCAAAGTGAATTTATGTAGTTAGGACTTAAAAACGGATGGCCTAAACTTAATTCTTCTTATTTTTAATTAGTATGCTAGATTTTTAAAGGACTAGACAAAGATCAATTTTAGATTTTCATTTCGTCGTTTTAATAATGTTAATAACGTTATTCAACATGAAGCTGTTTAAATGTGTTTTAAAATACAAGGTTAATTGAATGAATTTTATTATTGTTTTTACTTTAGTTCAGTTCATCATTTAGTAAAGTTTTATTTCTTCTTCTCCCTCCTCCATATGTTAAAATCTATTTCTTATTCTCCCTCTATAAAGTTCGATGAATTCTTTAGATTTATAATGACTTTATACGAATGTTACTTTTATTTATGGAGACAAAAAATTATAAAATGAATTCAAATTGTTTTTCCATCCTGTATTAGTAGTCGTCTTTCGGTTTATTTTTTCATAGAGTTAATGGAATATATATCTGCACTGCGAAGTAGAGAATTAATACATGTGAAAAGTAACAGAAAATTATCGAACAGTGTCAAGGATATTTGATTTCCAAGATTGTGTTCCGAACTTGCGCTGCGTCGCGATCATATTTTTCCTCAAGTTACAAATCGAAATTACTTCACGCCAGATCACAAAGGACTACAAACCAAAGCTAAATCTGTTGGGCTTTGTACTTTGCACGCTTTCAAAATGATGATGGTTATGTCAGAAGAGTCGGGGGACGGAAGCCAATGGTGTCCCCCTGATCTTTCTATCGCACGCATAACGGACACCAAGAAGCAACAACGAAAATCAACTGACTCAGCAGACCAAAATCTTGAAAACAAAGACGAGACATGCAAATTTATGTTCAAAGAACCACGAAGCGCTTATATAAGTCTTGCACCAACAATTCTCCGCTTTCCATACAATGACCAGAGACATCACCACCAACGACTCACTATATGGAACAAGACGTTGAGCAGTTTGAAGGTTCGACTTCAGTCTCCAGATCCGGAAGTGTTTCTGATTCACGTGGAAGGAAAGAAACCGGAATCGCTGAAACAGCTTTTGTTGTACGGCCACACAGCCAAAACCATTTCAATCAAATGCATTCCTGGACGTTACAAAATGGCGAAGTCAACTCTTCACCTCTTTGTGCACACCTGTCGCGATGAATGTGAATGTTTGGAGTTGCCTTTAGAAATTTATCCCTCCATGGCATGGTTTAACCTCCCCAAAACTATAGTAATGCCGGACGTCACAGTTGGTCGAAGAGCACACGCTATTATCACATTGCCCCATCCACAGCATGCAGAAAAGTTTTTTGTTACATTCCAACCGTCGTTTGTTCCACAAGAGGCCGTGACCTTGACTCCAATGAATGGTTCCATTGGTGGTAAGGATGGCGTTCGACAATTAAAAATAACGTATTCGCCGACGCAGTACACAACTGTGTCATGTGTAATCAAAGTCCATTTTCCTGGATTGTCCTCATCGGCTTACCATGAGATACGAATTGTGGGGAGATGCAAACCAGGAAGAGAGGCAGAGGACATTAGGAAAGAAATAGTCGAAATCGAGACGTTTCGTCCAAGACCAAAACGGAAGAAGAGGTACCCTCGAATAAAATTAAAAGGAGTATTGACATCGCATACCATAGATGACCATCTCAACAGACATGAGAACGCTGAAAAACAAGCTGCCGCCGGTTTATTCACATTGGCAGGTGTAATGCATTTCCTTGTCCGCAGCAAAACTATAGCTATGCCCGAAGTACAAGTTGAGGAATCTCAGGAGAGACCATCTATTTCCGGTATCGAAACGCTTGCTGCTCACACTGATCTAGACCACCAGGAAAAATTAACAATTTATAATTCAATCAAGAAAAAATTTAACCTGGACTTTGAAGACCAAGAAAGTGAAAGGGGGTCACAAAAGGGATCTCAAAAGGGATCAAACAAGGAACACCGAGTTAAGAGACTAAAAACTTACCAAAAGAAAGACTGGGAAGAGCTTCAACGTTTGGTAGGAATACCTTTGTTTGGGAAAGCTGAAGAGTTTCCAAAGTATTTGGAAGGATCAGATAAGCCCAAAAAGTCGTATTTTTACGGAGTATCCCGACCTTCACATTTCCATGGAGGTCACCACCCACACCATCGCAAAATCCATAGGAAGTCTGGGGCTAGTGCGGGGTCAGGTTCTAGTGGAGCTCATGGGAGGAGAGCGCGTAAATCAATTTCAGAAGAAGAAAGGCAGCTCTACAGAAACATTGAAGAGGAGGTTCCAAAAGATTTTAATGCCAAAGAAAGATTCATTCAGATTGTTCGCCTTGTAATATTGCGTTTGAGAGCGGATAAAAGGATTGCAAAGTTACGAGTTTTAATCGAAGAAACAAAGAAATATAGACTGAAATTATTGAGACGATCTTCGGTGAAAAATGCCGGTAAAAAGTCCGCAATATTTAATGCGGCAACTGATGCTGACAGAGAAGCTGCGAAAGCACAGAATCGGAAATCTCAAAACCCCAACCCCCGAGCAGCCCACGTAGATGAAGCACCTGCAAAGGAGGGCGAGGAAAACCCACCCATCAAAGATGGAATCCGTGCGACACGTGCTCATCTTGAAAAGAAAGCGAGATTTTCAAAGCGATCAGATCCAAATGCAGCGAAAGGGAACAATGAATAAAATGATGTTACTCTGAACTGAAGTAATTTTATGAATATAGAATGTATAACTTTATATGAATGTCATCATCAATCAACACCAACTTTATATGCATACAGTATAATTCTTCGCAATAGAAGTCTTAACGCCATAATTCTGCAAAAACTACGTTAACTACTGACTGTAGCAAACTAAAATTAACTTTTTCGATACCTTTTTTCTTTTACTATGAGATGCAGATTTGGTATTTGACGAGATCGACTTAACGAAAAATGACGACTACTTCTAATATATTTAAATACAGCATTGCCTGAATGAATAAAATGAATTGAAAGTAACTGAACAAAAACTTCACGAACAATTTTTATGGAACAGTTTTATTTGAAAATTCCTGCTTTCGTAAAACGTAAAAACATAAACTTCTAAACAGGAAATTTTATTAGCTTAGCTCTTAATAGCCTTGGTTGATTTTCTTCCAAGCTTAGGCTCCGTGAACCCGTTCCTGTAAAAGAAGAAAACAACAATTTTTGTATAATAAAATTTTTATGATTTCACACAATAAATCCTAGCCCAACAGTCGTAAGTAAAATTTTAAAATGAAACTGCTTACTTAAATCGTCGCCTCACGATCTTCAAGTAGCGGATGCGTCCAGTTCCAGTGGTCTTCCTTCTCTGGGCCTTGATACTCCAGTTATCTAAACAGTAATTGTCATCATTAATAATTTTAACAGAAAATACAATACAACTATCCCTGACTGACTTCCGAATCCTAAAAGAAGTTTTATATTCAAACACTCTTTATAATTAAATAACGAAAAATAATAAAACACGCATTAGATATAACATAACATAACCAAGGCCAATTTCGAATTGGGTTAATTATTAGCCCGATTTAAGCCGTAAGTGTTTGAATAATTCTTATGGGTTCAGTCAAACTGTTAAGTTTGTGAAACTACTCTTTAAAACTTGGCTGAAATTGAAACAAACTCCAAAAACGATTTAAATAATACACTAGGATATTAACTATCATAATTTTATTTTAAATATTACCATTTTATTAATTAACCGATGACCTTATTGGTATTTTCTTGATGAAATATACCTCAACTAGAATTTCAGGGGAAAAAGTGGACAGACAACTCGGCTAACTAACACATAGCAGACCGATGACCTTATTGGTATTTTCTTGATGAAATATACCTCAACTAGAATTTCAGGGGAAAAAGTGGACAGACAACTCGGCAAACTAACACATAGCAGGGAGCATGCATTCTGAGCTTTGAATGAAGCCAGAGCCCCGCATTTGAGAAACTCGATGGTTCAAAAGGTTTGCATGTACATACATTCAATCAAATCATATTATGCATTTCATATCTTCCCTCAGCGCAGCATTGCATCTTTTGCGTAAGGCATTTTTAGGCATATAACTTTTTGTATTAAACATCTACTTTTTTTTGTTGAGGAATTGTGTTTTTGTTGCGGAGATGAGGATGAGACCTAAACAAAGTAACATTAAATGCAATTGTGACTTCTTCAAGACGGGGACCGAAAATATAATGCAAAGCAAATACAAGACAAGTGGTCGAGGAGGAGGAGGAGAAGACGAGGAGATGTATCTGTATCATCGATATCTTTCATAGGAGAAGTATAAATAGTGAAAAGTTGAATACTGTTGATCTAAATCTATAAAGACTCTGCAGCAGATGAAATTTATGTGTACATTTATTATGCTAAGATCATCATCTGATCTTGATCTGATCTGTGTGCGGTGTAGTCGGCAGTAAACAATTATCCTCTCCGCGTGTGTATTTCAGTTTGTCTCCAACTCGAAGGTCGTATCGTGTCATGATAAGAACATTCTACGAAAAAGAAAGTCAACCGAGTATAAGAAAGTCGATTCCATTATTATTCCGCAGGACTTGTTGTCACTTGTCACTCACTCATTTTAACTTTTAAATGTTGTGTCATCATAACAAGTTCCAGTAGGTATTGAAAAGTTGTTGAGTACAATTTGTTGAAAACTGAAACTTGTATAGCAGTAAAGTAAGTGATGGGTTAAATGATTTTATTCCATTGACTTGTATTTGATTCCTCCATCATAAATTGCGTAATTAATGGTAAGAATTTTACAACAAAATCAAAGTCAAGACATTTCGAATACAAAAATTATATATTATTTATTTATTTCTCTTTTGATGACAGAAACTGCATAAGGAGATCCTACAGATGAAATGACAAAATGTCTCGAGTTCGTTCAGTAAATGAGCAGGTCCAGGGTCATGAATGGAAGAAAAAAGGGGATGTCTCGGTCGTTGTGGAACCTGTGCCAGGTCCCAGTAGTGCCATCACCATCAGACTGAAGGACAAATTAAGTTTGAAT
>JAHZMX010000045.1:0-15789 GCA_027743895.1 Seira musarum
ATTTTGGTTCCCATAATCCACGTTAGTGTAATGGAATAGCGAATCGAAGTTAAAATGATGATGCCAACGATTTATTCCTGGCTTGGTCATTTCAGATATCCCGTAAAACACTAATAAATTGTCTACCAAGTTCTAGCTTGATTTGGTGGTTAATCCTCGGTACCCACGTCCGGGATATGAGACGAATAGTTTTTGCATGGGATTTATGTGCAAGTTTGCATTTTTGAAATGCCAATTATGTTACGCAGAAAGGATATGACTGTCTATAAATAGCTTCCTTATCTGAATAATGCTACACAAACATAATTTTGTCAATAGAGGAGGACTTATTGATTAATTGTTTATACAAGTGCCTACCTTATTTAGGTATTAATACGATTTATACTTACTTTAGATCGTGCTGCCCCTAAAATCGGCGTTGCAGATCTAGGCAATCCATTTCTTTGCACCGTTACAAAAGTATTTTTTAGTATAAACAAATTTTTTGTAGGATAGCTGTCACATTACAAACTCTTTTTGCACTGAATGACGTGATAATGTTTCAACAATTAACTTGATAACTTCCTCCATTTGTACTGCTTTTGAGATGGTCCAGAGGAAAAAATGACTTTGAGGTTTGGATGGAGGACAAACAAATTAATTCACACAAACTCCACAAATTATAGCGAGTGCTGCATAACTCACCTCTGAGGAGTATATGCAGATCTAAAAATCTCTTGGATCTCAAGAAAAACGAGGGAGAAGCTCACACATAAGTAGGTAATGTTACGACACGGACGAATTTCCTTAAAAAGCCTAATATGCAAGGTTCTAGAGATCGTTCAGAAACTCTGAGGAGTATATGCAGATCTAAAAATCTCTTGGATCTCAAGAAAAACGAGGGAGAAGCTCACACATAAGTAGGTAATGTTACGACACGGACGAATTTCCTTAAAATGCCTAATATGCAAGGTTCTAGAGATCGTTCAGAAATGTTTTTTTTCCTCGTAAGTTGCAAAAGAGCACGGACGGACGGATTATTAGTACTGACGCAGATTTGCCTTTTTCTTTAATGAATTTTGTTGATTGATGGTGAGCTGAGATTCTGGAGTTAGTTTATGTGCGTGCATGCCACATCGAATAGTCAATTCATGGCTAAAATAACTATTGAAAGAAGTGCTTGAATTTCGTTTGTTTATTCTAATAGCATAGCCATAATAGTCACTTTGAGATCGCACGTAGACAAGTGCAGGAGGAGGTCAATTCTGTAGTTTCCTGAGTCAACTCGCGCACTCGATGTGATGGTGATGGTAACCCAAAAGTTGTACCGACAATGAATAACTTTTCAAGGTTCTAAATATTTGCATGCATTAGCCAAAATGTGTGTACGTAGGTGATGGATGGATAAAGCTTTTTGCTCTATGTATGTACAAGGAAAATAAGGGGACAAAATGAGAAACAGAGAAGAGAAGAATAATAATAATGCCCAACGTGCTTACAATGCTAACCACTATATACTACGTTCATTCTATGTGTATAGTTATGTCAATCATATTTGTATTGTTTGCATAAACCTTTTTAGGGCAAATGCCTAATTGAAAATTGAATCAAAAGGCACTTGAGGTATTTTTTAAAATAAAAGCTTCTATAAATAGCCAAATAATGTACATACTTTATGAAGTCATGTTGATTCGGAGGACGGAGGACTTTGCGGATGGGCATTTTAATTGAAAAATTTTGCCTCTACTGAAATACAATTTTAAACATTCAAACGTAATACAAAGGCAATTATGATAACTGATCATATGATAGCATTTCATTTTCATCATTTATCGCATATTAGGAAACTTCCCTGTTTCCGCCACGGCAAAAAATTTGCAATTTCTTTAATTCAGGCAACATAGATGAATAAATAATCCACACAATAAAACAACTTAAAAATTTAATTTGCTAATAGTAAGTCAATAAAATGTCAACTTTATTATCGAGTGACTCCGCCTTGAAAAGTCTACCAATCCCGACCAACTTACATGACGTTGCAGTTGGATAGGTCGATCCTATCAAAAATTCGAATTATATAACCGCATATAGGCTTTCATATATTAGCACTAATTTTTTGTTCCCACTTTACGGAATTAATTTACTTTGTTTGTATTATCCACAATTATTATTATGTCAGCACCTCAATTTCGACAGGATTATGCACAAATAACATGTGTGTTTTGAAATTACGCAGGTGACCTGATTGCATATATATATACCTATCAATGACCTTGAATGTGTGATCTGTCTACTGCGACCATGGCCTTAAATTAGTTTGTCAGAATGTGAGCAGTGACACCTGCACATTTTGTCTTATCCAGGTCATAGACTTACATATGGATTAACAAAGAATCGAAACGAGACTACTTGACAGTGACAATTTAATTGTATCATTAAGAGGAGCACACAGTTTTAAAAAGTGTCCGTATATTTTGGCCACATTGTTGGCAAAAACCAACTTTTAAAATGGTTAAGGTTTATGGCATCTTTTTGCTTTTCCTGTTCCATTTACACAGCAGTCGGACGTGGGTCTATGAAGAAGCAAGGAGAGTTGATTGGACAAATGTTTCGTTTCCTCTGCTCATAGGAGTTTTTCCTGACGATGAGGAGATTAGAAGCAAAGCTCCGCCAAGTGCGGTAAACCCCACCAAATCTTTCTATAATCCTGAAATGGAGTCTAGTATTAATAGTGTATCAAATTGTGAGGGCTAATGAAAACGGATATTTTAGGAAGAACTTGCCCGACGTGCAGGCTACGGGTTGGAGTCACACAGAACAACTACCAAAGACGGCTACAACCTAATCATTCACAGGTTATTGAGAACAAACGAAAAAGAAGAGGATGAAGATGGTGTGGTCAGGAAAAGTAGTGAAAACTCTACGCGACCTGTTGTTCTCCTCCAACATGGCATAGCTCAGTCATCCTCAGATTGGCTGATAAATGACTCGGGAAAGTCATTTGGTACGCTTTTAAAAAAGAGAGAATTATTGCCCTTTATTAAGGAACAACTGACACTATTTAAGACTTGAATTTCAGCCATGTTTCTTGTCGACAGCGGTTACGATGTCTGGCTGGGTAACTCAAGGGGAAATAAGTACTCAAACTCCCATCTAAGTTTGGACGAGGAAACAATGGAGTTCTATAATTTCACGTGATTTTTTTTCAAAAAGTTATTTGATAACTAAGCCATATTACAGAAGTCTTTAAATAACATTATATGATGACAGATTTCATGAACAAGGAATGTACGATTTTCCTGCAACGATCGATTTGATTTTGAAAGAAACTGGAAGACGAAAAATCAGTTATGTTGGATGCTCAGTTGGGGCTACTGTCTTCTTTGTTGGCATTTCTATAAATCCAGAATATGCAGAACGAATCAATTTCATGGGTGCAATTAGTCCACTCACATTTTTGACGCACACTAAAACACCAATTAAAATTCTGTCTCCCCATTTAAACGAAATCAAGGTTAAGTCATGGAATCAATAAATACTAATTAGCTTTTACTAATTCTTCCAATTCTTTTAATTAGGAGGTGGCAGTTAAGTTAGCAATGATGAGGCTAAACCCGGAAACGCTACCAGCTATGATTAATTCTCAACTTGGGAAGCTGTGCTTTTGGAGAGCGTTCTCAAGAGGGCTTTGTAATAGCATTTATAAAATGTTAGATGAGTTTGGCTTACGCAGAATCGAAGAGGTAATAGCAAAATATGAACAAAAGTATTTGTATTAGAGATAATTCATTTGGTTAATTCTGCCATATAAAATTGGTTTGAATTTAGGAACATTTGGAAGCTCTTTGGAAGTATATTCCAACCACAACATCTGCCAAAATTTTCATGCATCTGTTGCAATTGATGAAATATCCGGAAGAAATTTTTGATGCATATGACCTTGGCTTTGAGGGAAACTCAAAGATTTACGGAAGCCCTTCTCCACCTGAGTATGATTTGAGTTTGATACGCTTACCCGTTGCAATTTTTACAGGAAGTGATGAGCTTTTCTCAACTGCAGAGGTTTGGAACTTGAAATATAATATAATTTGAATCTTAGTATATTCTGTATTTGATTTGTTACTTTTAAAATCATTTTCCAGGATACAAATGCATTGAAGAAATCATTGCCGTATATGGTTCGTCACGTAGTGGCTAGTTCAAAATTTAAAGTTCACACTGATTTTACGCACGAAGCTTCTGCGATAGAAGAAATATTTAAGCCTATGAAATTCATTTTAGATTTTTACAATAAACATGATCAAAATTAATTAACGAAACAAAAATCCATTATTTGAAGAAACACGCCACTAATCCTTATATGACTGCCACATTCCCTACGTTAAATTAAAACCGAAGTTTAATTGTTCACAGGAAAAGAGCGACACAGTCGATTATGTAGCATCTTTGTTGAATGCCTTTTTTAACGTTTCGGTTAATTCACACTTGTTATTGACTGTCTCAAGTCCATGTTCTCCATTTNGTATATGACTGCCACATTCCCTACGTTAAATTAAAACCGAAGTTTAATTGTTCACAGGAAAAGAGCGACACAGTCGATTATGTAGCATCTTTGTTGAATGCCTTTTTTAACGTTTCGGTTAATTCACACTTGTTATTGACTGTCTCAAGTCCATGTTCTCCATTTATTATCACCCTGTTTGGTTTCCAAGGAATAAGCCGCACAGGAGAATGAGCATGTCCACGTCAATGCTTTGTTTTGACTCCTGAATGAATCCTAGCAGAACGGGTTTCATAGAGGTTTCTTCTGAGGGAAGAAGGGGATGCTGGAATTCGCTGTATCGCGTACTATTTCTAATTAATATATAACAAAATGGCTCAAAGCCAGCTTCAGTATGCTGACTACCTTAGGTCAACTTACACGGAAGATATGAAAAGGATTGAACTTCCTTGGTATCATCATCTCATCACTGACCCAGAAGCGAAAGAAGTAGACAAGTTAACAAAGCAAGAGCTTTTTAGAAAAGTATGCATACTTAATCAAAAGTTTAATGTTCTTATCAATGGAATCCCTAGAGTTTCGATTATTTTCTTTAGAAAATAGTTTGCGAGCATGGAGTACGTTCTAGAAGACGAAATAGTAGATATGATGACTGTACTTGTGACAATGGCTGGAGATCCCTCACGCGTGAAGAATGGATAGAAAAAGGGGGCATTGTAAACCCTGATGGGACGACACCTATGCAAACGTTTTGTAACATTCCAACTATTCCGCGCAGTCAGCGTGAAGCGTTAATATTGGGATTTCTATTCATATCCTGTCTTATCGCTATATTCATAATTTATACTGTTTTTCAACAAAGAGCAGACAGTAGAAGGAAATCAAGGAAGAGAGAGTTAGAAGCAGCAAAATCTGTTTCAAGTGCGGAAGAACATAACAAACAAGAACGTGTCGAGACTGAACCTAAACGTGAACAGAAACCTGAAAAAGAAAAGCAAAGAAGTATCAGAGAAATTTGCCGGGAATTGGAATTGAAAGGATTTGTAAGTGAAATCGAAGACGAAGCTGAAAAAATAATCAGGGAAATCGCCAATCGAAGAGAACAAAATCCTATCATAAAAGCGCCAAGTAAGAAACATAATGATAAAGACAACAACAAACCACCTCCACCCCCGCCTCCTCCGCCACCACCCGCTCCCGCTCCCTCATCATCCCAGGGAGAAAGTCATGATGAGGATGGAGGCGCCAGTAGTGATAATAACTCGGAACACCATGAAGTTCCACCGAGTGAGCCAAGTGAAAGTGAAACTCTTAATCAAACGAATCAAGAAGTTCCCACTCCGACACCAAGCCCATCTACTCAAAAAGTGGACGTACTTCGTCTTCAGAGCTCAAACTCATCTAGAGAATTTGTCTTTAGCAAGGATCTGTTTGAAGAGGAAGAAGAAAATGATATCAATATGAATTTTCCTTGTGTGAATTCTCCAAGCATGGATGAGTTGCTTACGATGAAAACAATCGAAAAAATGGGGGCTCACATTCCAATGCAACCGATCTCAGCAAGCACCAGTACCACATCCTTGAAAAGCACACTGAACCAACCAGACTTATGGAAAGTTGGAAACAACCACCCTAGACTTTTTAGTACTTCTTCGCTTTCATCCGAGGAAATCACGTTGCGCAAAAAGCAACAGTGGGATCAGTTCATTCAGTCAGTTTCAGAGGAAACCCTTCCGCCTACGAAATCCGATCACCATGTAATCGAAGTTGATGAGGAAGACATTCTCAATAACAACCGGATAAGTTCGTCCAACACAAACCTTAATCTCCGACAAAATGTAGATGTTCATTTACCAACAGTAGCAATGAAGGTTAAAAGTTTACCGGAAATACAAAGTTCTCAATTGGTTGCACTACCCTCACCTCCACATCAGCTTATTCGAAAGTCTGTGGAGGAAATGTCACCTACGGAATACGCTATCAGACAGGAAGCATACAACCTACTCAATTGGTTGAATTCTTATAATGTGACCGGGAACTCGTCCACTCATCAATGCAGCAGCGATAGTGATTTGAGCAACTGTAGGAATATGACAAACTAAAAAAATGTCAAAACATTAATGTTTACTAATTTAGGAAAGACATTTAACCTTTGTGGATTTAACTTTATGCTAATAATGAATGAATAATATGCTTTTATAACGAATTCCAAATATGTAGGTGCACACTTTCTTTTTCCTTCCGAGAAGGGTTCATATCATAGCAATTAGCATATCAGAGAATTAATAAAGAACTGATGCTAGTGATCTACATTCCAGGTCGTGTTGATTAAAAAATGCGGCAGTTTAGCTAACCTGCTAACCCATATAATAATTTATAGGCTAAAGGAAGCAATTAAACATTTCATGTGATGTCAAAATTAGGGGAAGGTGTTCAAATGTGCATACTGCCTTTTAATTTAGGTTTCGGTGAGCAAAATTAAAGTTCAATGAATTATTACAGATCGGCTTTATCTGCAAGACTTATTTCATGAATAAAGGCGGTAAAAAGTTTTGTTC
Organism: Seira musarum; assembly: GCA_027743895.1. Classification (NCBI taxonomy): domain Eukaryota; kingdom Metazoa; phylum Arthropoda; class Collembola; order Entomobryomorpha; family Entomobryidae; genus Seira; species Seira musarum. The sequence goes on from JAHZMX010000045.1 coordinate 7,039, forward strand.
CTGTGATGTAATTATCGATATTTAGCTTCTCGTTGTAACCGTGTGGCTGATCATCACACGAACCCATAGGAATTAAAAGAACATTTTTTCCAATTACTTCTTGAAGCACAATAAGCCTTTCCAATGTTCCTCCTTCTCTTGTCATATCCGGGACACATTCATACGCCCACGCAGTAGCTTGTCTTGCTGCTCTAAAACTGGGATGAAAAGGATTGGCACAAAAAGGAGAAATTCCATCATCCGCCATGTAGATTTCAAACTTGTTTTGTGATCCCCTCTGTTTCCATTTTTCGCGAAGGTAGTCGGCAACCATTTTGTCGATTCTATCTGGCTTTTGATTTGGTACAATACGAATAGAAAATTTCCCTATGACTTTTCGGGGGATAACTGCCCTAGGTCCGGGATCTTTATGTGCGCCCTGGATTCCATGAATCGTGAGTGCTGGTAACCTCCACCGAGCCATCAAAGTGGCTCGCTTATCACCTTCGTGTCGTAAAGCAATGGCTCCACTATCCTCCTTAAACTCCTCCAAATCGAATTCCACGTCATCAATGAGTGCTTCTTCTGCGGGCAAGATCGGGCAAACGTTGTCCATGATTCCAGGAATAAGAATGTTGCCGTTTTCATCTACAAGTTGATCTAAAAGCCAGATGAGATCAGGTAAGGCTTCTCTTACAGCGCCCCCAAAAACTCCTGAATGTAAATCCTTCGAACCACACTCTACTTCGACAAAGAAGTAACAGAGACCACGTAATCCATACGTTATGCAGGGCTTCCAGGAAGATAACCAGTAGTTGTCTATGAAAATCACGATGACGTAATTTACAAAATAAAATGGATGAATATATTGGTAAATCAAAACCATTGCCAATTGTATGTACGCTTTTTGAACTTTCTTTTAAAAAATAAAATACTTAATCTGACCTGAGATAACGACGAGGTCGACATCAGCTAGAAACTCACTCTTCTGCTGTTTAAGTAACTCGTCCAATCCTTCAGATCCTGTTTCCAAAACGGACGATTTGGATCTAGAATCAGCGATGCCATAATGATTGGTGGAATCGGAAGTTTCTTCCCATCAATTTCTTCCTCTCCAACTTTTCTAAGCTCAACGGTAAACCCAAGCTTCTCTAACTTCTGCGCTGTCCATTCGACCATTCGGAAGCATTCATTCCTGGCTTCCGGCCAGGCAGAAATTGAACGAATTGAAACGGCTTCTCGTAGATCATCAATGTACCTCTCTTGAAATGAATCAATCAAGTTAAAAAGAACGTTGAGCCTCTCTGGACGTTCTTCAGGATTGGTAATGATTTCTTCATCTCCAAGTTGGCTTTGACGTCTTTTTTGAGCAGCATAATCATTTTGTAAGATGGGAAAGTCATCATTAATTCCGCACGTATCTACTACTTCCTGTTCCTCTGATTTTGCACGTTCAGATTTATACGAGTTGCTCCGGGCTCGGCTTTCTTCTGCTACAAGTTCTACCTGCGAAGTTTCGAGTTCAGTGCTATTAATGTTAACAGCGTCCATCTCAGAGAGCTGATTGTAGTTCACAGTTCAACTTTATATGTTATAAGTTCAGTTATTGCGTTTGTGAAGTCAGTCTAAATAAAGGCAATTTTATTATTAATGAATTAATAATTTTACTTATCTAACGTAACTAACAATTTTTCGTATTTGTGTGACTAGAGAACTCGAAAACAGACATCAAAGTTTCTATAGAACAGTAAATGACCCACGTTGCAATTTTCCATATCTTGAAACTTGAGTGGAGTAGTGCTTTACGTTACGACAAAATGGAACACTGCATTTACCAAAAATTCAGTTAAAAGCTTCAATACGTGATATTTTTATTGCAACACTTTTTACAAGCTTTACGTGTACATAAATACATTTGAAAATATTAAAATAGCAAAGGGTTTCCTATCTACAGAAAGAAATGGTAAGGATATAAGTAAGTAGAATAACAAAAATAGATTGGTGAAAGAGTAGTTTTATTAGTCAGGGTTGTTTGTCGAAGGATCTACGGAGTTGTCTCCAAGCCCAACTGTAGATCGTCGTGGTGTTCTTAGAGAACTCAAAGTAGATCCGATGGATTTAGATCTGGCTCGTGGTAAAAGGCTCCAGAACTTTGCATCCTTTCCAAATTTGTTTGCATCCTCTATCGTTTCGGGAAGCCGTTGATTCAGGGTTTCAGGAATGGCAGTTGACACTGCAGCTCCAACAAATGATAGCATCGCCATAATCCAGTATGGGTAACTTAGATGATGTGAACTCTAAAATGATGTATTAAAAATACTTCAGTAATCATGGAATGATTCATCATTATATTTTTTAGAAATCGTACCAATTGTGCTACGATAGGAGCAAAAATCCCAGCGATTGCACCCATAGTTGATGCAAACCCGCTTCCTGTTGACCTCAATGTTGTGGGAAAAATCTCTGCTCCCTGTAAGTAGACGATGAGAAAGGTCAACGTGACAGCAAACCTGAAAAAAAATATATTTGGAAACATACATACATTTTTACTAAATATACATAAGAAGGCATAATGCAAGGTAAAAAAAAATTGGTACAAAAAGTACTTTGCAAGAACAACTGCAACCAATTCCAGAGCTGTAAAATGAGTGAGCAAAGCTGCTGCGGTGCAACTAATTGTGCAGACCAGGAAAAAGAACACTTGAGTCCATCGTCTACCTAGTTTGTCAGCTAAGAATCCGCCTGCTATACCACTCGGCTTTCAATGCAGATTGAAAATATTTCATTTATTACGTAAGTTTCGTATTTTTAATCGATTCTTCATTTTCACTCACCAGTTCAATAATTGACAGAAGAAAAAAGTTGAGAAACTGACTTCCTTCCATGTTTGTTGTGTTTAGAGTGATTCCATAGTACACCAGAACGTTTATAGACCTGTCATAAGTTGCATAATAATGATGACGGGAGAGAAAGAAAAAAAAAACACATTTTTACTTGTTCCAATATTTGATGTTCATACCAAGACGTGGTCAAGAGGATTGTATTTCTAGCAAGCCTTGCTCTGCTGAACAAAGTCCACACGCCAATATTTTTCGTACTCTTTTTTCGATTCTGTTTCGCAAGCAATTTCCTCAGCATAGAATTTAGTTGCGCTTCCGACGTATCTTTCTCTCTTTCATTTACTTTTGCTATGTCGTACAAAATTTTTGCAGCTTTTTCATGCTTTCCTAAACTCAGAAGCAGTCTTGGTGACTCTGGCAAATACCAGTTGTAAAGGAAAACACTGACGGCGGGAACAGTTGTTACCATTCCTATTAAATACCAATCTGAGCAAAGCCAGGCGACCAACGGAAGTGCAGCCATTCCCATTACCTACTTGTAAATTATCTGTATTAAACAGTGGCATCTTTACTTGACTATTTCAGTGCGATAAATTTTCTTACCCAAATTTGCCATGTCACTGCGTACACGTGAGCGCGATACACTGTCAACAATTACATATCTGTTATTTTAATTACCTATCCGTACTTTTAACTTTTAATGAATAATAAGCCAGGTCTAGTGCAGTTTACCTTTATCACACACTTCGGCAGCAATCATCGATGGTGCTATGAACATAACCGGAAAGGCGGTTCCAATTATGAACTGGCACAAATAAAAGAACTCGACATTTTCTGGGAAGAACAAACTTATAACTCTGAAGACAATGTTGATTCCAATTGTAAGAAAGAAGATTGGTTTTCTTCCATATCTAAACACGTGTAAAAAAATTTGATTGATTAGCCTACATTGGTGAGAACTTTTACTGGCAAAAAGCAGACTGCACATACTTGTCAGCAAAATGTCCAAAGACAATGGTGCCACACGCATTCTGAAAACGAATATTTCAAAGTTTTTTTTTCAAATTTAGAAATATTGGCTATAAAAAGATTTAAGATACCCCAATCGCTGCAGCAGTAAAAGAATTTGTGGGGACCGAAGCGTAGTCACAAACCCATCCAAATTCACTAGGCATAGTAGATTTGTAATCATTTTGGTCGAATTCCCAGCCCCATTTACACTCTTCCACTCCATTTTCAGTATACATGGTGCATTGAGAGTATTTGGGATGCCCATGCGAATCCGCCATGCGGGTTCGATCCCTTGAGATGCATATCATTAGAAAACCTTACAAAAGTTCTTGGTAAATTACTATATCTGATTGCTCTACGTACAGGGGTATCGTAAGAATTTTCCATGTCTCAATACTCGTCTCGTTATCTCTTCCTGGAACATGGCAAAAGTGCTCAGGAGTGAACCTAGACAAATATTGTGGTTAGTGGGATAAACACATATTTATTTTACACACCTAATTAAACTATTTTATTTAATGCTACAAACTTTAAACTGTGAATCAGAAAATTAATTTTTATTACAGCATAAAAATTGCGTTTAATGTAAGGAAGGGTTGAATTGCCGTAATTGGACACACAACAGCATAAAGTAAGAACTTTTGGAATTTTCCTTGAGATCCAATAATGTCAAGAATATCATCGAAATCTTCTAAAGCTTTTCTGTTTTCACCTCCTTCTTCACCCTCATTTTCCTACAAATAAAAAAGAAAAGTTGATTAACATTATATTTTTTTACATTTTTACAAAAGATTCTTCACTTTTGCCTTTAAGATTTCGCGTTCCTCCTGAGTGATATCGATTTCCTTTTGCCCCGTATGATTTTCCATTTTTCAGAAATGATCATTTAACAATTTTAGTAAAGTCTGCAACATGAAGTCCTGCATAATCCAATGCTCAGGATCTGTGTACTGCCAATACAGCGTAATCTGACATTAATCCATTTTGGAGGTAGGCATCAACCACGTCTTTCATTGGATTTTCTTTTACTTGATAGCGACAAGTTCTTGAACTGCAGTCTATTACTTTATTTGCACTTGTTTTTCACTCAAGTTTTCCTGAAATCGCATTCCAAAACTGAGTACTGCTTCCTGAAGCTGCTTTGCCATACAAACTTGTAGTTGAGTCGCTTCTACAAAGCACCAAAGCACCGCACTCGAGATCGAGATATCATTTCTAACAATCCGTATTTAATTAATAAAAAACACTAATTATTGCTCGTTTAAAGTAGTACACTTGCTTCTATTCATCCTCATCGCCTCACTTTATGCAAACTTTGATTCTTGTCCATTCATGTGAATGTCCATCCACATTTGCAGAGGTTTTAGGACTGGACACGCTGCTTTTGAGTAAGGAGTAAACAATTAATTTTTTGGTTTCTCTCGTTGCCTCGTCTTTCTCATACGATTTTCTATTCAACGCTAACAACATTGCATTGACTGGAGTAATAATAAGAGAACAAAAACTGACTATGCAAACACTTTTTTTTCCTTCTCAATTTGTTATGTTTAAATTCAATAATTGCTAACAAGCCAACTGACATTGAAGACCGAATGAGTTAGTCAACAAAAAATTATAAAAAAGGTTTATTCGAAAGAAATTGGTCGGCCTAGTCAGTCATGATCGCATCATCATCGTTTTATGATGTACGTTCCGTCCGACTCCAGATGCTGTGCGAAGTGGTATCATGAAATCTCCAATTTATCATGACATGGGTTGAATACCAATGCTCATTGAATCCTTGCAGATGAATATTTTACCCGTGCCCAACATTTTTTTGTATGTAAAAATGTTTCATGTTGCTCACATTTTGTGATCAGACTCATCCATACTTTTTTCAACTGAGAACACTGTGAAATTGATTCGATTACGAATCACTTGAAGTTGAAACAATCTGGCCGTTTTAATTTCAGCCCATTGAACTCATTTACAAAAGCCTATTTTCATGAATGCTTCAACAGAGCTAAACAAAGAAATTTCTAATGTTCAATCGTTGAATACTACTTATAGAAAGCATTAACGCCTGAGCACACTCATCAGACATGAAATAATATGGGAGAAATTGGCAATTATGACGACTTAATTGCTAGTGTTAAGCAGAGTAGCCTAACATTACTTCAGTCTTTTGTTTGCATATTAACTACACCAAAAACGCCATATATGGATACAGATTGGTAAGAACTTGTCATGTCACAGCAGAATACAGAATGATGACTAGGTCTTTTATGGTTGGATTGCTACTTTATTTGATTTTTTGACACATGTTAAAATTATCTGAATAATTCATTGGAAGCGATTCGCATGCATATCAAGTTAGTATTAGCTCAATTTGTTGACACTGCTACATGTTCTTTACACATTATTTTGTAAGATAAACGACCATTACAAAATAAATAAAAGAATTGAGTGAGTTATAATAATTCCTCATATGCAATGAAATTTCACCTAATTTTGTTTATTTTTAGTTCTAGCTCAATCCAATCTTAGATAAGACGTTGAACAAAACCGTATGTGCGCCCTCCAAACCATCTTTGTTAGTGTTCTACTTCATCATATACGATTGTATCTTTGAATTTGTTTTGTTAGCGTGTTTTGTAGTTCAATTTGCAACTGGTGATTGTGATTGCATGAGTAGGATTCAAGGATGAAGCTTGTATGTGTTAACCAGACCAGGTTAAAGATGCTTCATTTAGCAGCGTGTCAATAAAAACACTTTGAAAAACTTGTTCATTTGATGCGCTTATTTCGCAGTGTCTCTTGCTTCCATAGATCATATTACAAAGACGAATGGATGAAAGAGTGGATTTCCTAAGTGGATACTTTAGACCCAACTTTGCGTTCCAGAATAGGTCCGTAGGTTTGGGCAGTCTTTCTCCTTCAACTTAATTTCACTTTCATGCATGCAGTGCAGTCATAGACAAGAATCCCTTGGTACAAACCAACAGATTTTTAGAGAAATTATTATTGTTACGTAACATCTTTCATTTATTTCATTCGACTTTCAAAACCATAATACATACAATGCAAGAAACAAAAAATTATCAATTGTTCCAGTTCCATATAATGATTAAAGCAATTACAATTCACTTTCCACTTCCACCACTTTTTGGCTTACTGCCTCGCAAATTATCCGGAGGAGTAGCCATGCTCCAGAATTTGCTCTTCTTTCCAATGTTGTTTGCTTCATCAACTGTTTCCGGTAATGTGAGGTTTAGCGTTTCTGGTAAGAATGCTGCTGCCAACATCCCAATTATAGAAAGTCCTCCGATTGTCAACCAAGGATAAGCAGCACTATGTGAGCTCTAAATTACATTACATATTTAGTATTATTACAAGTTAATCTCATCAGTCCCTAATATAATTTATACTTTTACAAGTGCTAACCAAAGTAGCAATCACAGGAGCACAAATACCAACGCAGTTACTTATTGTGGAAATGATTCCACTAGCAGTTGAACGCAATTCAGTAGGCAACAACTCCGTAGCTTGGAGGTAAGTCTGGCACAATAAATTATTAAAGGAACGAATTTACTCAATGAATTTCGAAGTAATTTAATGGAATGTCATTTACTTTTACTTTTATCATACCACGAGAAAGGAAACCGTTACCGCAAGTCTAGAGCAAACAAAAATTTAAAAACACCGAAGAAATTGTGTGAGTTGTGTCTGATTAAAATTAAATTTCATTTTACTTTGCAAATGTAGCCATCAAAATTTCCATTTCCCTTTGGTGGACAACAATGGAAGTAGCAAAGCAGCCTAAAGTACAAAGGAAAAATGCTAACGCTTGAGTCCACCGGCGTCCTAAGGTGTCTGAATTAGGAAAAAAAAAATTAAAATATTTTAGTATAATACAATTTGACCTCAAAAACCAATTTAAATTACCAATACAATCATGTAGCCCTACCTGCAAGATATCCACCAAAGAAACCAGACGGAGCCTGTAAACACATAAAAACGAAATTATGACTGGCTGTCGGTTGTACGGTAAATATGAATGATAGTTTCCGAGTCAAATGTTTCTACCTCAATTATTGCCAACAGGAAAAAGTTTTTGAAATGGGAGCCACTCATATGCATCGCATTAAAAGTCATTGCCGAGTAAATCAAGGTGTTCATTGACCTGAAATCGGAAATGTAACGTCTGAAATAAAATTGCTTCTTCTTTTCTCCAAAGCGTCTATTAAAGTGATTTTACCAGCAGACAGTCAAAAGGAAAATATTTTTAGCTAGATTCTTCTTTGTAAAGAGCAAAATCATTTTAGACTGTTTCACTTCCTTTCCATCGGAATCGGATGTATCCTTTCGAGAAAGTTGCTGCCTGCTTAGAACCTGTTGGAGAAGCCCACGCAAACTTTCATAGCTATCACTTGTTGATGCAGCAGAAGCTTTTCTTCCCAACTTTTTCCTTTTCTTTTCGTTGTTGTAGTCTTGAACATTTTTCAAAATTGTCGTAGCTTCATCCACTCTTCCTTGTCTAATTGTGAAATTTTATTTTTAATATTTACTACCAAAGCATAGATTGGAGTGCATATTAGCAATTCATATAGTAAATATTTACTGTAAAAGCCAGCGAGGACTTTCCGGAATGATAAAGTAGTACAACAAACACAATGCCCCAAGTCCGGCGGTGACTAAGCCGATAAGAAACCAATTTCCGCACAACCAAGAAATCATCGGGAGAATCGCTAAGCCCACTAAACAGATCTTTTGTGGTACAAAAAAAATTATCGTCAATTTCGGTACTATTGCAGTTTTAATTTTTACTGATACTTAAATAAAGACATTTCTACCGTCCATGTAGTTGCATAAACCTCAGCCCTTTGATCTGAAAAAAGTTTCGCATGATTTGAGTAAAAGTGTAAGAAACGGAAGGTGCATC